>JAQJVL010005379.1:0-35798 GCA_035578905.1 Stictocephala bisonia | reverse complement strand
TAGGGTTTTATGGAGAGTTGTAGCAGACGTTGATTTTTGACGATTGCAGCTTGTTGAATGCTATTTCGGCTTCATTAAGGGCACGATTGAAACATTTATTTTTGTAATTATCGGATTTAGGTTGCCCATAAACAAGTTTATTTTCAAAATAAGTTATCATATCTTTTTTTTTTTATATCTCCAACTTTGTTATCTCCAAAGAAGTGCACACAGTATTTTGGTGAGTTAGAGTTGTCATCATTAATAATGCTTTTTAATTGCGCTGGCCAATGTGGATAACCTTTCACTTTAACAAACACTAATGTCTCCTACTGTGAAATTGCCTGTAATGTTATCAGTGTTCATGGTATACTATTAATCTTCAATTTTGTCTAGTTGAAATCAAGTAGGATATAATTAGGATACTTGTAGCTGTTTAACAGGCTGTCTCAGTTAAAATTTGCTGTTAATAGTTAAAATTAGAACTGTTTTTTGGGCAGACTTTGCAGGCTGTCTCTGTTAAAATTAAAATTATAACTGTTCTTATATAATTTATTGCCGCCCCACCCATACACGTACAGTGGTGTTGACCCACCCGCCCACCCATACACGTACAGTGGTTGTTGACCCGCCCGCCCCACCCATACACGTACAGTGGTATTGACCCGCCCATACACGTACAGTGGTACTACAGTATGTTTATAATGAGTGGGTGGGTGGATTAATACCTCAGAAAGGATATGTGTCTGGGTCAATATCACAGTACTTGTATGGGTAAGTAGTACCACTGTGCATGAATCAAACACCCACCCACAAATGTACAATGTTATTAACCCAAACACATTAGCAATAGTATATTTCATAACAAGAGTGGAAAATGGGATTTTGCATGTTCGAGACCATATGTTTGGTCGAGAACATGCAAAACATTTTCACTTGAGTTTTGAAAGATATTTTTCACAACACTGCTGAATAAAAAATGTTGGAATGTTAACTTTTTATTTAATTAGGAACATTTTATAAAATCAGCTCTACTATTTTAAATGCACATTTAAATTAGTTGTACAGTTATGATTGTTGGAAATAGATATTCCTTTATTAGGAATTTTGTTCAATACATTCAAAATATTGTTCTCTGTTTGATGACCACTTTCCTCATCTGTTTCCTCAAAAATATCATCAATCTTGAAAAATTCATCGACCTCTTGTTTACTTGTGCCTGCTTTTTCAGTTGGCGAAACGATAACAAGAATGTTTTTTAAAAACTTTTGAAGGTTAACCCTTTCCGTACTAACGTCCTGATATCCGGACGTGAGCCGGGCAGGTCGAGAAACACTAACGTCCGTATATCAGGACGTGGGCTGGGCGATCGAGAAATACTAACGTCCGTATAACAGGACGCTTGGAATTTTGTTATTGTAATTTTTATTTTAAAACTATACTAATCATATTTTATACGAAATTAATCACTAATAAACAAAGATTACGAATATATAACTATTTATTAACATTTCCATTTTGTTGTCATTGTTTGGCTTCTGATTTAGAAGGTGTTGACAAGTCAGCTGTTTGTTTTGCTCGATGTGCAGTTCAGGCAGTGGTAGCGTCAGTCAAGTGTTTGTTGTTGTATTATTATTATTACGACAGCTGCTTACCATTTTAGGTTATAGTTATTAGTGAATTATGTTATACTGCTAATTTCTAAAAAATGAAACGGTCAAGATCACCAGTAAGTGAGAATACAGTTAGTTGGACGAAGACGATCTAAGTGATGGATTATTATCAGATGATAGTGAAGACAGTTCTGTTGTTGACGATACCGATAAGGACCCTTCATATGATCCAGATCAACCATCAACATCAGGTTTGGTTAATCTAAACATTACTACCGATAGGAAACGACCTAGGCTATTCAGTTTTTCAAGTTAGAGTAGTGAACTTTGCTTACCGATGCACTTTGCTTACCGAACCACAAATGCTAATTTTTTTTGTTTACTGTAAATAGAACTTAATTTTAGTCCAAACTTTACAAAAATTTGTGTTTGTGTTCAGTGTTAGCTATAGTTGTTAGTGCAGTTACTGGTTTTTGGACTAGTAATTTTTTTTAACATGATTTTTCAAGTCAAAATGAAAAAATTACCAAAAAATTTTTTTTTGGTAAGTACATTTTAACATTTTTATAAACAAAATAAATAACTTATACGTAAAGTTATTATGTTTATTGATGTAGATGTTTTTAAATTTAATAATATAAAAAATTTATAGGTGTATGTAAAAAAATAAGGAAGTTATAGGCAAAAATGTAAATTAATGTAAATTAGGCTAAAAAGGCCTCGGTATTCTTCAGTAGTCCCTTGGTTAAACTCTACGGTATTTTTCAAATAGAAAAATTTTTTTGCTCCGGTACCGAAAGGGTTAAGTTGTTGATATTGGACAATTTTCGAATGTAAACAATGTTACTTTCGACTGTCAACAATAGACAGCTGTGGGAAATATGACGTTTTGCTGGTTTTTAAACACTTAATGAAAACAGCTGAACTCATGGTAGTGTGGTGAAAAAAGTATTACTGTATTGGTGTAAAATTTCACTGTATGTTTTGTCAAAGCCTGATTTATTTTAAGTGTGAAAGTCCCTTCAATCAAATTTTTTCACTTTCCCATTGCTTTTAGTTCAAAATCTATGGCACTTGTGATTCTTAAACATTACTGCTCTGTTAGTTCTATAGTAAGAATTGAACTTAATTTACAAGAAATTTCATTGTTAAATTTTTTTGCAAAATTATTACATTGTTTCGATAGAACCCAGTTTAACATCTCAACAGCTGTAAATGACTGTAGTAGTTTTCGGTTTGCGTGTGCACAGTACTACGCATGACTTAAGTCGTTCAGTAGTCACTAACAACTGAATTGGATATTGATTGTTTCTTCGCAATAGGGAGTACTCGCGACATATGTTAAAGATTTGGTGAACTACTAGGCTTGTTTATTGTATGAAAAGTGATTTTCATTCCATTTTACAGTTGTTGTCTGCTAGTTGTTTAAGTTTGGTAGTGGATTTCGGACACTTGTTATGGAATGGGAAATAGACAATTTATTAGGCGAAAACGATGATTTGAGTGATTTATTTTCTGGTAACAATGACTAAAATGATCACATGTACAATCAGAATGAACAAAGTAAATGTGGAAACACTAGTAAGAGTAGTGATCCACAACCTCCTCCAGCCAAACAAATATGTAAACAAGCGAAAGATCGGCCTAGGTTAGAGACGACTAATGTTAATAAGGTAATTTATATCTAGATTAATAATAATTTTGACCCATCTAATAGGGGAATACAATTATTAAGTAAATAATTTTGTAAAATCCATAGCATAGTTAAAAAAAAAAAAAAACCAACACAGGTAGACAGACAGGCGCTATTAACCCTGAAGTTGAAAGATCAAGTGCTAAGTAGTGAATGCTGTCAATTCTTCTTGAATTAAAATAGCCAACTTGAAAATAGGGAACAGATATTTTATTTCAAATGTTGAACTTTGCAATCAATTCCAGTGTTAAGCTGAGCAGTCTCGTCACTTAATTGGCTAGACTGTAAGGTAGAGAGCCTTTGTGGTAGGGGTGTGCGAGTACTCGAAACTTCGAGTATTTGATAGAGTATTTTACTACTCGAACTCGGCTCGAAGCTCCTAAACCTACTCGAAGTTCGAGCGAGTAGTTGTATTTCACGAAATATCAGATTTACATCTTAATCTAGTTTTAAGAGTAAACAGTTTTATAAGTTATTAATAAAAAATGTTTGTGTTTAATATTACTTTTAATCATACGTTATCAGTTTGGTACGCGTAATTATGAACTGAACAATACGCCTAAGAATAGGTAGTTCACGACGACAGTCAAATGAACTAGTCGACGTAGTGAAAGAGTTCGTTCATTATGATTTGAACTAGTTCAGTTCAAAGTGATCAACAGAGCTAGGATGGTAGCGACCATTGTAAATAGTAGCGATCACACATGTTGGTTGCCGAGTCTACCAGTCACTTGTAACCTAATCTAAAATAGCATGAATAAAACAGAAGTGCTGGTTAGTGTCTTTATGACCCAAGAAAGGGGACAAGAGATCCGGTTCAAGATGCTCAAAAACCTGTTACCAATACAAATCTAACAGTCTATGCACCGTGGAAATTATGCATATTTTCGTTCATATCAATAATACCGTTCAATCAAAAGAGTCTCTAGAACGGGTCTCTTTAAATCCCAAGAATCGAACTTCCGATCTTTTCTAGGTGAAAGTTCATCTCAGTTGTAGTATACGTACGTGCAAGGAACCGTTCAGCTCTTTTTCGGAAATGAAATTATCGTATATTTCTTGCGAGTCGATTGAGGTCTATTTTGTTTTTTTTTAATCTGAGCAGGAAATCGTCCAATGATTTGACGTAAGAAAATACTGTATCATATAAAATATGGTAATGACGTTCTAGCAGCGTGTGACACAACATTATTGATTTATTTTCCGTCAAATAAAAACTTGATATATATCCGTGGCGAACGTCTTAATCTTAATTAAACGTGAAAGTTTAATTAAAATTAAGGATGAAAATAACCAAATCAAAGACTCGATTAGAAATCAAGCCGAGGCCATTAGTGATCTAATGCTGAACCAAACTGATCCGCATTCATATGCTAGCAAATTGAAATTGAATATTTTAATGGACAAAACCGCTAGTGGAAAAGCTGGTGAAAAAGTTAAATCAACAAATATACGACAAAAAAAGGATTCTAACGATTTAAAACATGCTTTGACTTCAGTGGTAACTGGCAGACATGACGACCTGGCAAATGTCAGCAATCAAATCAATTCAGAAGCCGACTTGACTCTGGCTGTTCGCAGTCAAGCTTCTACTTCAGCTTCAGCAGATTCGTTATTACAGGTCCATGACGATGTGAATAACCGTGTTGTATCAAACTATGAAGATGAACGTATTAACGAAAATGAAGAATTATTTAAAGTGATAAAATCAAGAAAAAATACAGGAAAAGCCAAAAGAAAACTGTTTCTCAACAAGAACAAAGTGAATTCCGTCTCCAACTCAAGGAAGCATAAGCGTGAGTTCATCACTGGTAAATCTCAGGTTAAGGACCTAGGCTTAGTTACAGTAGAAAAATTAGGCTTTCTATTTGTGTCTCGATTAAGCCCCACAACAAACTGTGAGGATATAAAGTCATTTTTAGAAAAGCAAAAACCCAGATGCTACTTTGAAGTAGAGAATATTACATCCAAATATCCTAGTAAATATGCTTCCTTTAAAGTAGGAATACCCATACAACTAATGAGTGACATCTACAAGCCCGACTTCTGGCCTAGAGACATTCACGTATCTAAGTTTGTGTCAAAGAATAAATATCATTTAAACGGGAACAGTCAAACTACTCCGGACAGGAATTAACCCCTTTGGGTACATTGACTGGAAGCCAAAATAAAAACATAGTAAGTCCTGAATGGAATAACTGCCTTTCAGTGAGCCCAACTAGGCCTAATTGTGTTCATCGTTATTCGACCTTAACTGGTAAGTTAAGCTTAAGTAGTTATAGTTTGTTACATCAGAACGTACAAAATATGGACTATGTTAAATTGATGGAACTTGAAAGAATATCAAAAACATTGAACTTGGACTTTGTAGCTGTTAGTGAACATTGGCAAGACTCTAACACTATAACCTCATTTTCTTTAAAAGGCTACTGCCTAGCCACTAGTGACTGTCGAGACCACCTAAAGCATGGTGGACTGGCTATTTATGTGCGTGAAAAAATAAACTTTAAGTTGATTAACTATTTCTCAATACTAACCGTACCTTTTGTATGTGAGTTGATTGGTTTACGTATCAGTAATGACCTAGTAGTGGTTTTATTTTACAGACCACCTACTGCGGACGTTAATGTATTTTTTGAAATTCTGACAAAAGTTTTTGAATTCTTAGTCAAAAGTAGTAAAACTGCAATTGTTTGTGGTGATTTTAATATTAAAATAAACATTCAAGATCAAGTAACACATACATTTCTGAATCTGTGTTCAATGTATGGATTTTCAGTGACAATAAACAAGCCAACCCGCAAAAGAAACTGTTTGGATAACATTCTGGTGTATGGAACATCAACTTTTAAGGCCGAAGTGGTTAACCTACACATAAGTGACCATTTAGGGCAAACAATAGAATTTTTCCTAGAGGACGAGATCGATAAGAAGAATGAATCATCTGCACCACAGTACTACCATCAAATAAATGATAACAACATTCACATCTTTAAACTAATGGTTGGTAACTTGAATTGGGAATCAGTTCTACACGGAATAAATGCAGACGATGATTTTGCTGTGTTTATGGATACTCTGGTTTATTATTATAACTTATGCTTTCCACTTAAGATATTCAAGCCTAGGCTGTGCTTACCTAAAAATAAAACAAAAGGTTGGTATACCGTTGAACTTGCTCATATAAAATCTAGACTAGATTTTCTGTACGAATTAATGAATAGGCCTAGGCCTAACAGAGTTAATTGTCAGGATGTTGATGTTGCTTATAAAAATCTAAAAAAAGAGTATAGGTCAAAAATCAGGTTAGCTAAAAAGAAATCAAATGATGACCTGGTCCAGGGGTCTAAAAACAAGGTTAAATGTATATGGCAAATTGTAAGAGAGACAACTAAGCCTAGTACAATAGAAAGTGACATTTTAATATCTCCTGATCACTTCAATAATTTTTTTATTACTGGTTTAAACTGTAAAAGTAATGTAAATAAAACTGACATATCTAGGCCTACACAACATATACCTTTAGTTAAAGATGAGAACCAGTTATCCTCTGTTTTGAGCCTTTTAAGTAAACATGATTTTGTTGCTGATGAAACCAATAGATTTAAGTTCAATTGTGTAAATATTAAAGAAGTAAGTAAAATTGTATCCTGTTTAAAAAATAAGACTAGTAAAGACCACTTTGGTTTTTCAAATAAGCTTGTTAAAGAAACAATTTCATCGTATGTAAATATCTTAACCATTTTAATTAATCAATGTTTGATGCAGGGAACTTTCCCATCGTGTTTGACAATTAGTAAAGTTCACCCAGTTTTTAAGAATAAAGGTAATAAACAAGATGTAAATAACTATAGGCCTATAGCTATAGTGCCTGTTTTCTCTAAAATAATAGAGTTAATTGTAGGTAAGCAGCTCATGAATCATTTAAACAAATATAACATTTTATGTAAAAACCAGTATGGTTATAGAGAAGGTGTCTCAACAGTAACTGCCTTGATAGCTCTTGTTGAAGAAATCTCAGACGCTTTTGAGTCGAAGGAACTTGCTGGAGCCGCATTTTGTGACCTCAGCAAGGCCTTCGATAGAGTTTCACATGAATTTTTGGTAGAAAAACTGAAATTCTATAATGTAAAAGATCAAGAATTAGATTTATTTAGAAGCTACTTGCAAAATAGATCTCAATATGTTTTTATAAAAGGTAAAATCTCAAAGCCACTTATGCAGACACAGGGAGTGCCTCAGGGTTCTGTATTAGGGCCCCTGCTCTTTTTGGTTGTTGTTAACGATGTAGAGGCAAATGTGTCATCTAGTATATTTATGTACGCAGACGACACCACATTGATTACCAAAAACAAAATTAAACAATTGGCAATGGATGACATCCAGGAAAATTTAAACAAAGTTAGTGGTTGGCTGGATGTCAATAACTTAAATTTAAATAGGGATAAAACCACCACTATGGTTTTCGGCCTGAGGGATCTGAGTGAGCCGGAGAGTGCCCGGCGGACCAAGTTTCTTGGTATATGGTTGGACCCCACTCTGGCTTGGTCAGATCACTCATTGAAATTATGCAAAAGATTGGCATGTGACATATTTGCTCTAAGACGACTCTATGGTATCGTCTCCCAGAATGTTATGAAAATAGCTTATTTTGGACTATTTCACTCTAAAATGACCTATGGGCTGATTGTGTGGGGTAGTTCTGCATCAGCAAAAGATGTCTTCATTATGCAAAAACGTGCAATAAGAACCATTGCAGGAATAGATCCAATGGAACATTGTAGGCCCTGGTTCATCAACTTTGGAATCCTAACTCTGTATTCAGCCTTTATTCTACAAAATTTAATGTACCTGAGAAACCAAAATAATTTAAATTTTAATTACAATAGACATAATTATAACACCAGATCAAGACATGATGTAGAAATTCCTTTTGCTAGATTAAGTAAAACAATGAAAAAACCTTTAGCAACTAGCACTAGGCTTTTTAATAAATTACCATTAGCAATAAGAGATCTAGAATTAGGGCGATTTAAAGCTGTTGTAACCTCTTTTTTATTAAATCACGCATTCTATTCTGTGGATGAATATTTAAGTGGCTGCTGGTCAGTAGCAGATTTTAATCAAAACACTGTTTTGTAGGCCTATTGCCACCCATATTGTTGCAGTATCTTAGTATTTATAAATATGACAAATCCAATGTATTCAGTTGAATATTTTATGGAAATAAAGATCTTATCTTATCTTATCTTAATTATTATTCCGAAAACGCCTTAGATCGCCAAAACTGTATGTAATATTTGGGCATACAATATTTTTTGCTGTCAAATTGTTGAAAGGTTTTCTGACTAGGTTAGACAATAACACAGTTGGAGTGTAAAAGGTGGTAAAGTACGATAATTTTGATTCGTAAATTCACTGAACGGTCCCCTGTTCACATTGACGTCAATGTAAACTGTAAACAATCACTACCAAAGTGAGGGAGAAACATGTTGGAAGACCTTTTCTAAACAAAATACGACGAATTTAGATTTGGAAAATAATTTTTATTGAAACGAAGCCTTATCAAAAGTCTGGTTTTTATTCATAAGTTTATAGTTTAGCTGCCCAAAATCTTCACTGTATCACTAGTTGGCACTTAGCTGATATTTCATACTGCATGTCGTCGCCAATATCGGGTAGACCTATATATTAGCCGACTACGATTACACCATGTTTAATGAATTTCTTGTTATGACATAATTATTCATCTGTTGTTCAGTGTAGCCTCATGTATCGAAGTAGTTTCAAGTTGCTCATGTTTCATTACCGATCATAATTTAAAAACTAATTCATTACTACTAACACTACGGAACAAGTTACAACTTCATCAAACATGAAAATTTCCTGAAATATAAACTTACGGTGTCTGTGATAGCAACTAGATCTGTCATATGAGCCACTTTGGACATAACTGCCTCCCGAGCCAGGCCACTGTTCTTATCCACCCTCTCGATGAGTTGCTGATCTTTGTCTATCCAGTAGAGAAAATTGCCCAGCACTGCCAGGCCTGACACTTGTACCAGCTGGTTAGTCACCAATATGCGCCTACAAAAGATAAACAAATAATCAATAATGTGTGTTGCACCCCTAACAATATAATCCAAATGTACTTTCTTGTTGCAGTTGTTGACCACTTATTTGTATTTAGGAGTCATATAAGTACATTTTAAGTAATTAAAGAGTTTTCTTTAGAGTTCTGGTCAGTTTTATGGGTTTTAGATATGACGAAGTTGACTGATAGAGTTAGGTCACTAATAGGATTAGGACTGTACTTAAGTTGTTTTTTTTTTGTTTTTTAAATATATATACTGTGTGACCTGAAGTTATGTTATATACATTTCTTTGCTCTCAAAATTAATGTTGATATTGTTGCTTACAAAATTATTGTGAATAATGACAACTATGGTAAGCAAAACAAAAAATGACACATTATTTTTTTAGGTAAACAAAGCAGAATATGTAGATAATTGTACTTACACATTTTTGCCTGAAAGATCTGCAACATTAATGCGTTCCTTAGTAGACCAAAATACCAAATCACCAATTCTGTCCACAGTCAAACCAGTGATCTGTTCTTTCTCATCTGCTATTACTTGCTTCTTCTGACCATCCAACCGTGCTCTCATTACACGTGGCTTTACACCAACATCAGTCCAAAACAGGTACCTAAAGAAAATGTATCAAGCAACTCATAAAAAGGTTTCAGAAATTGGTACAAGGATAACAATTATGAATAACACTACCCACAGTAGACCTCTATTCTTTGCACATCATAGATTGATATAATGCACAAAAGTCAACAGACTTTGCTCAACATATACAAATACATGGTAGTGTTGGCTCTGTAGTGGCCTGTCTGATGGTAGTGTTGGCTGGATGGAGTCCTACCCATCTGGCCGTTGGTAGTGTGTAAAAACTAAGAATAGTGTGTCTAAATGGAGACATGTTTCTCGAGGAGCCTCAGGGTTTGTTTTGGGTCCACTACTGTTTATCCTTTAAATAAATGATATTACAGACCTCATAAAATATTCCTCATACTACTTATATGCAGATGACTTGCGAATCTCTCAACACTTCTCTACTACTGAGATGGTAAGAGCTGTTTCTTGAACAAACATTGACATTAATGCATTGTCTTCTTGGGCTTTGAAACATGGATTGAAGCTCAACGAACAAAAGACACAAGCAGTTGTCATTGGAAATCCCAGACTAATTTCTCAAGTTAATAAAGACACATTTTCTAAACTTCAGTTAAATAGCTCTACTTTAGATTACTGTGAAAAAGTAAAGAATCTTGATTTTGTCATGAATGGGACTTAGAACTGGACTGATTACGACTATGTGCAATACAGTTTTTGCTGGTATTCACTGCTTGAAACATTATGCCTCTCTTCCATTTAATGTTAAATTGATACTGGTAAAGACACTTGTTTTGCCTCATTTTAATTATTGTGTCATCGTACCTAGTGACATAACCATTAAGCTCTTGAACAAACTTCAACAAGCGCAGAACTATTGCATCAAATTTATTTTTAATCTGCGGCATTACGATCATGTTACGCCACTCTTCAATCAACTGTCTATTATAAAGATTAAACAGCTTTGTGAATATCATTTACTATAACTGATTCACAAGATTTTAAAACAAAAAGTCTCTGTTTCTTGTCCGAACGTTTAATGTTTATGAACGAAATAAGTTCTATAAATACTTGTCAGGGAGCATCTATATTTCAGTTTCTATACATTGCACTACTTTGTATAGCAAATTGTTTACTGTAACAGCTTGTTGCCTTTGGAATACACTCCCTGACAGCATCAAAATAATCTACGGGTATCCTCGTTTCGAAATGGAAGTTAAGGGTCTTTTGCTGTGGGATCTGTAGTGGCAGTGGGCTGGGGGTTTAGGGGGCTATGTGGGGTGTGAGTAAGGAATGAATGAGTGGTAGCATTGATTATATAAACCTACAAGAGATAAACCATCTAATATGAATATTTGTGCCAGTAATTTTGTTAGTTTGTGTGGCCCGCAACCACAGCTGGTTTAAACTGCATTACATTTACATGGGACTACACTAGCGCTCCACAATGGACCACAAAAACAGCTGATATTTTGAGACTCAAAATTTAACATTGGATGGGAAATCTATTTGTGTATAAAATCAATGGTGGTAGTTTCTTTTAAAGAGTTTTCTTTTTTCTTCCTTTTGATGTTTAATATGCTATTATATTTTGAGAGTGAATATGTTCATACTTTTTGTTTTGTATTGATTAGCTTTATTAATTTTGGTTTATTTTATATAAATCCTTTTTGTTGCATTAGTTAGAAAATAATATAATTTTATGTTATTTTATTTTGAAAATGTATTTTTTTATGTTTTTGAAACTAAGTGGTATAGAGGACTATATAGTCCTAACTTTACCTCTAAATAAAGTCATTTTTCATTTCATTTCAAAACATCCAAACTATAATTGCTTTCAATGTAGTGGGAATAATAGTTCAAGAGAGATCTATTGATTGCATGGTTAAGTTCTTAGCCAATATTGTAGTTGGTAAATGAATATATTGGCTAGAAAATGGAGGGAGGTTTTTACATATTTATTTTGTAATGAATCCAGTTGATATCCTAAACAAGAGCAAAGGCTGTCTAACCATCAATACAATAAAAGTCCCACATTGGCTAGCAATTTGTTGTTAAGCTTCTGAATAGTTAATACAGGGTGTCTACCAGTGGGCTGATAAAAAAATCGGGGACTTTTTGGTGACTTTTGGTGACCAATTTTCTGAAATTCGGTGACTTAACAAATTTTAGGTGGTTTCAACGTTCAGACATTTGATACGGACATATGATATATTTTGCTTCCTCTGCATGTAATTAAGTAAAATATTTACAAATATTTATTGAATAATAATAACATTAAGAAACAAAACACTTAAAAATGCATAGTATAAACGGTAAAATAAACCATGTATTGGAACTTTGCCTTAAAAATATGAGTTTTCAACTCTTTTCCAAAATAAATAAGTTTGGTAAATTCCGAAAATAAATTTTTTACAATCAAGCTTGAAAGTCTGGACATGAACTTCTTCAATATTTCTAAGAGCAGATCTTGCGCCAATATCAATGTTATCCAGAGTTTGAAAATTTTCAAACTTGTCTAGATCTATTTGTTTTAATTTATAAGCTGTGGTGGCCGTTGCAATAACTTTATTTTTGATTATTTTACTGGCCAGGCCTCTCATTAGAGAAAGCACTTCCTGGTGTAAAAAAGGAAGCAGAGGATCATTCTTTTGAAAATATGTCAAAAATACTTCTAACTCCTCTGCAATCATGGCTGAGAAATGAAGTTTAGCCTCCAGAGTTTTGTCATCATGTAAGAAAGACTTAACTATGTTAAAGTTTTTTGTTGCAGGGGGTTCAACAATGGTGTTACAATATTGCTTTAAAGAAGGAAGAATGTCTAAGCACCTTCTTATAACACTGGAGTTTTCTGTCCATCTCACTGCACAGAATTTTTGTTGGAAAAACCTTAGACCCAGTCAACTGGCAGTATATAGACCTTCTGGAAGTGTAGTTTTTAAAACGCCTATACAAAGCCCTCAAAACTGGTTTAATTTCCAGCCAACTTTACTATGTGCAGTTTTGTAAGCATTGTTAACGATGTGCAATGCTCAAGTGCCAACATCTATAATCTCCATATTATTAACAAGGGACTCTTTCATGTGAGTTTTCAGGTCAAAAATAAGCTTAAGATTGACGTTAGGTCCGTCAGTAGACAGCTGAGTTCACTTATTCAGTGGCAAGTTGAATTCCCCAAAAGTAGTAGTCAATTTATATCAACAGCAGAAGACCTTTCTAAAAATGTTGAAGTCAGGTACCTTGTGCTAACCATGTTTTTTTCTGAACACCAATAATTTATCATAATGTCCATCTGCTGCTTTTGGCAAATGTCATTTTTAAAAGCTTTCATCAATAGAAAGTGCAAAAAACGGACTCCTTTTGGCTTCTGTTGCTACGATATTAGAAAAATAGGGACCTAGCCCATAAGTGACACTATAGGCTATCTTATCTTTGTGCATCTGAAATTTTTGAGCTATTGCACTGTCAGGGAACATGATAGGAAATAATACACTTGCCGCTTCACCCGAACGTGAAGAAGTGTTTGTCAAAGTACACTGACATGCCCATAAAATTTCAGCTTTAGTGACACTGTCAGACATAAGAAAACTAGTCAGGACTGGAGTAGGGCTGTTTTTGTTTTTCAGCCAAAGACAAAAAATCTGATTGTTGGCTAACCTCAATTAATGAAGTTTTTGAAGTAGAAGGCAGTGTTAAAATTGCTTCATTACTTCCTTGCTGGTTTAAGGAACTATCTACAGTACTACTGGCTGCAGTACTGGAACTACAAATGTTAGGCCTAAAGGTAATTATGCACTTTCTTGCCACCTCTGAAAATATGGTTTCATGTTTAAAAAAGTGGTGAAAAATGAGTTTATATCTCTTGAGGAGTTTGATTTCATCCGCGGAAAACTCGTTTTTTACCGAAAAATCGAAAACTAGTTTTTTATCTAATAATGAAAAAACCAACTTTTTTAAAAATCTTTATTTTTTGACAAATTTTTTTTCCATTTCTCGTATTTTTTTATGCTGAACACAAATATATAACTGGTTTTGTAGTAAAATTATTTTTTCAGCTCGAAAATCCACTTTTTACGACATAACCAAACATAACCTAACTTATTCTAATTGTATATTTTCTCAACAAAAATTCGTAATTTGCGTTAAATTCGAGCGTTTGGCCTCCGTGACGGCCTACCGGCCGTCACTCCGGCGGGAATATAGGTGAATTTGGTTTTTGTGATAAATAGTTGTTGTATATAATGATCGCGTAATGGCCGCTAATCGCGATCTGCCGCGATAGTAGTTTTTCCGTTATTTCTCGAGAAATATTTGTAATAGACCAAAATAGTTTTCAAATTTGTATTCAGCGCAATAAAACACATCAAAATAAAAAAAAGATGATTGAAATACCATTTAAATTAACGGAAATATGACAAAAATACTAAAAGTTCGGACATTGGTTTTTTCGAATTTTTCGGTAAAATACGTTATTTCCGCGGAATGAAAAGCATATCACGTGAAAATACAGCCAATTCTAGACCCGTTTCAAGCAAAATTCACTGGTTGAATACCGCTATGGTCTGAGAGGTTGGACCTCTCACAAAAGGAACAAGGAAAAGAATGGCAAACAAAACAAACTCACGAAAACAGGTGTTTGAAAGTACGGCGCAGAGCGAATAGTAGAACACATTTCCGAGTCTCTGCGCATGCGCTAGTGATGAAATTAGGTTGCAAAGACAACAGCCAATCGCGTCGAACTTTCTTATGCATTTCTCCATTCCATCTAAAAACATTCTTATTTCTTCCATGTGCACTGCCTTCCTTATGTTTTCTGTGTTCTACTCTACACAATATTACGCTCAACGTATACACGCATCGATGTATCACTGTTGACGTTGACGAACGATCAATAGTGAATCAAAACGCTTAAAAAATCATCATTAACCGAAAAAAATCAAAATAATAATAGAAAAAGTTGTCCATATTTCGGTGACCTACGAATAAAAATTCGTGACTTTTGGTGACTTCCGTGACCCTTCATACAAATACGGGACTTTTCAGGGACTTCCGTGACTTCCGTGACCGGTAGACACCCTGTAATATTTTTATGTACACTATTTACAAATATTTCATTCAGATAAAAGATAATGTAAGTACAGCTATTAAGTCATTAGAGACTTAGATTATTGCACCCACCCGCCCACTCATACACGTACAGCGGTGGTGACCCACCCGCCCACCCATACACTTACAGTGTTGATGACCCACCTGCCCACTCATACACTTACAGTGGTTATGAGTATAATCAATACCAGTGTACTTGTATGGGCGGTTGTGTGGGTCAATACCACTGTACGTGTAAGGGCGGGCGAATGGGTCAATACCACTTGGTATTGTAAAAGTAACTTAATTTCCACTGTACATGTATGGGCGGGCAGGTGGGTCAATACCACTGTACTTGTATGACCCACCCACCCATACGTTTATGGGTGGGCGGGTGGGTTATTGAAATTTACTCATGAAAGTATACAAGGATATTCAATGCTTGTAATCATAGAACCACTCGGTAATCTATTTTCAACCCATAAATTACAAAAGATTGTCATCACAGTTATATTAATCTCAATTGCATATGCTATTGAGTCCCCTGAAAATTACACATGTAACAATTATATATGTGCATCAATGAAAATATTAAAATCTTCTATTTTCTGCAAATCAAAGACGCTATTATTTGAAGTATATTTATTTATCTAGAGGCATTTAAATTTATAGCAGCCACAACTTACCCCTTTTCTGGGTGTAAAGCAATATTTCTAGGTTTCTCTCCATTTGCACCTCGTACTACAACTCCCAGAGCTGAGCCGTTATTAAGACGGGTGACATTGATTGTGTCCCCACCTGAGCAGGACCAGTACAGTAGGCGAGTGTAGGGATCCACAGCCAGGTCATAGGGATGTTGGTTGGCCACCTCTCCCCCTGCTACCAATACACCGGAGGATGATCCTGTATCAAATGACCTCTTGATTGACTGTGTGCGCCCATCAATCTGAAAGTAAGAAAAACAACTTGTGAAAATTGTCTTACAAGCAATCAAGTTAAACTTAAGTCTACCACATGTTGATTCTATCTAAATATCATAAATCACAAGACTTCATGAATGATATTTAATTTACTAAGTAGGCAGTTAGGGATTTAAATCTACTTCTTACTTGGTTTCATTACTTGAGATTAAGAGGACGAATAACACCACAATTACAATTCTACTTCCTTAATCATTCTTATAAATATTTTAACATATTAACTCCACTTTGTACTAGTCACAATTTGGCACACTATTTAAACTATATATACCACCTAGATAAGTTCTGTTAACTCAGTAAAGTTCAAGCTAACTAAACAAAACCCACGAAATGCGTTCTACAAACCCTGTATTTATTCCATGAATGTCTGAAGTGTATTTGAAACGTTATGGATCTTTGCAAACCATACAACATAAACTGACTAAAATAAGGTCAATTAATATAACTATACAAGTTATATAACTTCGTTTTTAGCCTAAAAGTAAACTATATACAGTACAACCTCGGTTATCTGACCTAATGTGGCGAAGATCAAGTCGGATATGATAAAAGCCGGATAAAACATAAGTCATAAATAATTTGGTTTTATTGGAGAAACACGCTTAGTAACTGATAACAGACAGCATGCGTAAGCAGGGTGTGACACAACGCTCTGCAGCAATTGTAATGAAACGAACAATGTTTAGTTTATCACGATCATCAACTCTGACACTGCTTTACAATGCAATACGAAAGAGATTGAAAAATACAACTGTGTTTAATTAGGCTATCAACAATTTTAAGGTAAATATTATGTATATTATATATGACAATGCCGAGGGTGTGTACGTAAAATGAACTTTCCCACTTCCCGCACTTGCGAAATGGACTCTTCCAGCCAGCCACACTGAACAAAAGTAAACAACACACATGAATAATAAGCTTGGATCTTCAGGCGCATTATTACGCAGTAACAAGCATTGTCGTATATAATCAATGGTAACAAGCAACAGCTTGTTGAGAGAGGGTGACTAGTCAATACAGTGCCTGCAATTTGCAAAATGCAAAACCGAAATATTCATGTACGACATTTGCATTTAAAAACTGACAGGAGCTTCCAATTAATTGTAATTTTATCTTGTAAATAATTGTTATTGTTATCTAGGCCTACTTGCCGAACCGGATGACATGGACTGCCAGATAAAGTGAAGTCGGATAATCGAGGTTTTACTGTACAACAAGCAAATAAATACTTGTAACCATTGGGGTAGTCACAATACTGTAATATAAAATAACAGTGATTAGACTAGATGCTAAAACAGCTGTTAATTAAACAGAATAATTGCCTTGTTGTAAGTGCACTGGGTTACTGTACTAGTAAGATAAACTGGTAAAGTTAAACTCTGTTGTCATGCCAAATGCCACGGCAAGTAGAGTTTATGAATGTGCTCAACAAGGTAAAAGTGGAGTTTGTGTAATAATGGCTGGCACAAACGATGTGCTGAGACAGTGTATGGAAAGTATCTACAGTAAATTGGAAAAATATCTAAAAACCCTTAGCTCAGAAAATATAGTTTGTATAACAACCATACCACCTCGATATGACCTCAGTAATCAACATCCACAACAAGATCTTCTGGCTATCCTGAACAACTACATAAGAGAGTTGGCAGCTAGAATAAGAAATGTATATCTTATTGACCTAGATGTTATGAAAAAAAAACACTTCTCACAAGAGGGAATACACTTAAGTCATTGTGGAAAAAAACAACTTTCTCGTATGGTACTTAACACCCTGGAATGTATGCATACTATTAAACTCTTAGCTACTAATTATAAAAAAAAACATAGTACCGGTAATTGAAAACAAAAATAGTTCTATCAAAGTCATAGAAGGTGACATGAGGGATATGATCAAGAAACATCAGTTCAACAAATCAACTGCCTTCTCCCACTGCATATCAGCAGACTTTGAATCAAACCGTCACATGAGTGCTGGGGTGGCAGTCGTATTCAAGCAGTATTTTGGGAAGCCTAAAGCTGCAAACTATGTGGAGGATCATTTGGCTTACCAACAAGTAAATGAAGGGGCCACAATTTTTAGCCTAGTAACAAAGGCAACATATGATTCGAAACCTTCTAATCACGATTATGATTTGGCATTTGAACAACTGACTGCAGACTTTCAAAGAAGGAAGCTTAAACATCTAATATGTTCACCCATGGGATGTATTCGTGACCATATCTCTCTGAATCACTTTTTACATAATCTTATTCAGTTTCAACAACGTACTAAAGCCTTCATCAGTATTATTGTATTCAATGAACCAGAAAGAAGACACTTAAGAAATGGTTTAACACACAGTTTATTTCTGAAAAGCATACAAGAGCTTTTATCTGTTATGCAGCCATATTATTTAACAGGACTAGTACCTGAGAATGATGGAAGACACCTAGAAGCCACGGTTCCTGTGCAAACCACAATTATTATGGAGGGAGAAAATTCCATATGTGACCTATCTGAAGAATATTCCACAACTATTGAAAAAGTGTCAGTGGTGCCCGGCGATCTCAGTTATTCTGAGGCGCTAAAGCAGAGCAGTGAATCAAGTGATGCCAAGAATCATGGTGATGCAAGTGGAATAGTTAGTATGTCTATCGATAGTTGTGGTGCGACACGGTCATCTGTTTCATCTTTAAACATGCTGGTTCAGGTAACTCCTCCGGTAACATAGTGAAATCCCAATCCCTAATAGTTTTCCATCAAAATATACAACATCTTTCTTCCAGAATAAATGCAATAGAAATAATTTTAGATGAGATAAAACCACAAATCGTTACATTAACAGAACACGATACGAAAGAAGAAGAAGTAGAACGAATCAATATTCATAACTATAAAATAAGAGCCCATTTTTCAAGAAAAAACAAATCAAAAGGAGGAGTGATGATACTGGCAGAGGATGGGTTTGAGTTGAACCGGGTGACCGTGCCGAACTCTTTAACTGTAAAGTTACTTGAAGAGAGGCAATTTGAGTTTAGTATATGTAGCTTTAATACCCCTAAAAATAAAATTGTCATTATTGGGATATACCGATCACCAAACACAGATACTAAGATTTTTCTTGATCTCTTAATTGAATATATTAGTAAAAGATATGATAAAATAATAGTAGGGGGGGACTTCAATATTGATGTTTTAAAAAATGACAATAATTATAAATTATTTAAAGAATCATTAAGAGGACTAAATATGAAGTATTTAGTAGATTTTCCCACAAGAATAGCTGAGAATTCAGAAACAGCCATAGATAATTTCTTAATAAAAAATATAGATCTAAGTATTAAAGTTGAAGGTTTGATAACTAGTCTATCAGACCATGATGGTCAGATGCTAGAAATAAAAATAAACAATTCATTTAATTCAAAGAGATTGCCTGTAAAACAAGAAACACGAAAGTTCTCACAAGAAAATTTAAAGTACTTTTCACAACTGTTGTCTAAAGAAACATGGGATGATGTCTATTTGGCCTCGGTGGAAAGAAAATATGATAACTTTTACAATTCATTTAGGTTCTGTTTTGAGCAGGCATTCCCAAAAGTACTAATAACAAACAAAAAAAGAAAAAGTAATTGGATTACAGAAGAATTAAAATCTAAGCAAATAAATCTCATCCAACTAACTAAAGCACATCGGAAAAATAAAAATGTAGAGTCAAACATTAAATTAAATCAGGCAAAACAAAATTATAAGCTTGAAATTATGAAATCTAAGTCTAACTATTTTCAAAAACAAATTAATAAATCTACTAACATCCAAAAAACCGTATGGAAATTGATAAATTCGGAAGTGGGTGTAAAAGAGAAGGAAATTCTAAGCAACATTACACTGGTAGAGGGAGCTCAAATTGTCTCTGATCCCAAGTTGATTGCAAATATGTTCAATGACCACTTTGTTAATATAGTGAAAGATATAAGTATAAGCAGTAAAGAACAGTTTGTAAATTTTGATTTGGAATGTAACTATAGTGATGTTCAGTTTATAAAACCAACATTTAGATTAAGACAAATAAATGAAAGGGAGGTAGAACAAATAATAGACTCTTTCAAGAACAAGACATCTAGTGGACACGATGAAGTACCAGTCACAGTAATTAAGGCAGTAAAAACAAATATAAGTGCAGTTTTATCCCATCTAATTAATTCATCTTTTGTTTCTGGTATTTTTCCAACTAAATTAAAACAAGCAAAAATAATACCAATACATAAAAAAGATGATAAAAAGAACGTTCTTAATTATCGACCAATATCTGTCCTACCAACATTGTCCAAAATTTATGAAAAAGCAGTATATTTACAGTTTACAGAATTTTTAGGAACATTTAATTTATTAGATAATGGCCAACATGGATTTAGATCCGGAAGGTCAGTTGTGAGTGCTGCTGTGTCATTTATTGAAACAATCATTGAATCAGTTGATAAAGGAAAATATACAATTGGGATATTCATGGATATCTCAAAAGCTTTCGATAGTGTTAAACACTCTAAGCTCATAGACAAATTAAAAGATCTGGGAGTAGCAAAAAATGCTCTTAACTGGTTTCGGTCTTACCTGTCTGACAGATCTCAATATGTAGAAATAACCCATTTATCAAAATACAACAAAATTATTAAATCCTCTTCACAATACAATGATCTAAGGTTTGGTGTACCCCAAGGGTCTATCTTAGGTCCATTGCTGTTTCTGTGTTATCTGGGTGGCATGGAAGGGGTGCTGGCACATAAGCCAAACAGTGAGCTTTGTCTCTATGCTGATGATGCTAACCTAGTGATGTCATCAAACTCTTTAGAAGAATTAGAAATTAATACATTTAACGAATTAGAAAAATTTGGAAACTATTTGAAAAACCACAATTTACTTTTAAATTCAAAAAAGACAAACTTTGTAAAATTCAAAACACCCCAAAATAGGATGTTAAAGGACCCAACAATAATCTGTCAATCATCCCAAATTGAAATGAAAAACAGCACAAATTTTCTAGGTTTAACAATAGATCGTCATCTGAATTGGGACGAACACGTTCATAAGCTTTTAATTAAAATAAATTCCGGGGTCTATGCATTATCACGAATGAGTTACTACTGTGACCTAAAAACGTTAAAAAATATATATTTTGCTTATGTACATTCTCATGTTTCTTTTTGCATTGCTCTGTATGGTTCAACAAAACAAGTAAATATGGATAATATTTTAAAGCAACAAAAAAAGGCCATACGGATAATGCTAAGGCTGAAACATGATGATTCAGCTAAGGAACATTTTAAACATTTAAAAATTTTTACTGTTTATGGCCAGTATATTTTTGAATCTATTCTTACAGCAAAAAAACAAAAATTAGACTTAAATTTTAAGTCACCCAGTCACCCTTATAACACAAGAGCAAAAAATGAAGTGGTCCAGGACCATAGGCTAAAGTTTTTTGAAAAAAAACCTACATATATGGGAAACAAATTTTTAAAATACATACCGCAAAACATAAAAATCGAAAAAGGCCTTAAGTTCAAAAACAAGTTAAAAGAATACTTGCTCAACAAAGCTCTCTACTCTGTTGAGGAACTCTTTACCACTCTCTAACTCTAATATAAACTGAACATCCAGAACAGAGTTTGTAACTAGAGTCAGTTAATACATTACATTGTTGTATTAATGTTAATACTAAACAATGTAAATATTTATTAATTTTAAAATTGTTTGATTAGTTAAGTTAAGTAAGTTAGTGTTTAGAACCTTGACGCTATTCATTGTATCATATGTACATAAAAATGAATAAAGAGTATTTGAATTGAATTGAATTGAAGAGACAACAATTAATTTAAAATGTAGATGTGTTACGGAAAAAGAATTACCTTAAAACAATTAATGCATTTGAAAAAAAAATTAAATAAATCCAGTGAAGGGTACAGCAGTGATACAACAGACAAGATCAACGGTCGGCACAATGCCAGTTTACACAATGATTCAATCGGCTATGTTGTGTTTATAGCCAAAGGATTGGTAATAGATTGATTTTTTAGTTATATTTTTATTAGGTTATAGTGTCATGGTCAACCTAATTATCAGTTCAGTTACTCCTCTCCTCAATAATCAAGGTACTGTATTTGCCATTTAACCGTGTATGGCGGAACAGGAAAGAAAGAAAGGAAACCAATTTATTTCCCTTTTTAAGTTTACACAAGTTAAGCATTTAATGTAGCGGAAAAAGTTTTACATAGGCTTTTTGCCTGTGTAAAACAAAACAAATAAACATTATAATATGATTTAGTCAGATAAACTGGAAAAGGGTACTTAACATTTAAATGTGTAAAATAATTCCTTAGATATTGACTATTACATGGAAAAATCATTTAAAAAGAAGACATATTCTTATTACAGTGCAAAATAAAAATAAATTATTAAATAAAGAAAGAAAGTGAGTACCATGAGCTTTTAATTTTAAAATATATATTAGTTATTTAAATAAGGGTTTGATGTTATTGGATAGAGTCAAGTTAGATATCATCAGTTGCAGAAGTGAAGCAAAGAAGTAATGGAGTCAAAGTAAAGTAATAAGTCAAGTAATCAGGCCGTAGTAATAAGGCCGTAAGTAATAAGCCGTGTTGTAGGCGTTGATTAACTCGAGGAGGTTTTCCGCGTAATCACAGCCGGTCCCTAACAGCCAGGCAGAGACACGCTTTTTGTGCACACTGTGACTGATGTGCCATGTAGATCTCTTATCTCCCTTGGTATGTTGCGATATAAAATATATGCAAGGTAGAAAGAATTCGTATTGTTTACAGATTTAACTGTTATAAGGACCTGAACACCAACATTCAAGGCATTTCTTGTTCTGTAATTATGTGAAATAGGAGTAGTTATTAAATCGGAATGACGAAAAATGAAATTTAGAAAATTTTTTATGAATATTTTTCTGATGGTCAGAACACATTTCTTGTAAAAGTAAATCGGACGAAAACATTTTTATCTTACGGAAGCCTGCTATCAAAATAGACATTTGAATAACAGTAAAGGTACATTTGAATAACAGTAAAGGTTCTATTATAGATTTAAAAGCACCTCCCTAGGAAATACTACCGTATTCTAAAATGGATTGAACGTATGGAAAGTATACAGTTCTAATTTCATGAGTTTTTAAAAATTGTACTTAATTGTTTAAAAACGTATATGAGCTTTCTTAGTTTAGATTTTAACAAGTCTATATGTTTGTCCCAACGTAGTTGGTTATCAATAGACACCCAGGTACTTGTAGTGGTCGACTCTCTTTACGACTTGACAGTCATAGTGTTCTTTAGCAAGAGTGCAGCACCACCACTCTGCTCCGCGGCAAGTTCTGACCCTTTGCGAAGAGCTATGGGTAAACATTTTGTTTTCTTTACATTCATTGTGAGGACATTTTGATCAAACCACTGCTTAATTATTGTTAGGTCTTGTGACACAATTTTGAAAACATCGGTCCAGGTTTCAGCATGGAACAGCACATCTGTATCGTCCGCAGACAAAAAGAGATTTCAAGAAATATTTATTTTATCTATATTATTAGCCTATACATTCTTTGTTATCTTAAAAAATAGGTTCAACATAGCTACATTATCGTCATCAACTCATACTGTGACCATATGACATCATAAGTAACATATAAAAATACAGGAATATTAGTAAAGATCATAACTTCAAAAAATTAAAATTTACACCAGATTTCACTCACCCAGTATAGAAACTGACTGACTGGATCAAACTCAATGGCACGAACATTTTTCAAATTCTGGATAGGAAGAGGGACATCTGGACAGTCCTCCGTTTCCCATATCAATCTGTTGATACTGTTCCGCTGCGAGTATAGGAGGAATGCAGATGGTGCTGTAACAAGTAAATTATCCTGTTAAAAGTAATGATTGTGATTGTTGTATTCCTTAGTTTGTAAATAGAACACTCCAACAATGGCAACCAACATATTTTTTTGTCAATAATTTATATCATTTTGAGCGATTTCCTGTAACTGGCAATATCGTAATCATTACAACAAGAGTTTACTAACACCATGTTCATCAATTGATTACTTTTATCAATATGAAAATGAACACTTCATATTGAATAATTCCATTCTATAGAAAACATTCTTCGTAAAAAAGCCTTGGAATTTTGATTTTTTATGATTGAATGGTGAAGTGCCAAATGATAAATTGCTTTTCAAGGCTTCCTAATTACAGTTTGATTAACAAGCATTGTATGAGAGATAACAAACTGTGTTAGTTAATTGGTATTTTACAATATATGAGAGCCAATTTTTTTTAAATTTTATTTATTATTAACAATTTGTTTACAATTGTTTGGCCCCACCATGTTACAAAAAACTTGTCGGTGGGGTCCATTTCTTACACTTGAAATATACAAGATTTGATTTTATAACAATTTTAATTACTGTGGCGGTTCAGGGGCAGGCAACTTAGCATAATTTTCTCTTTTCAAGCAACTGCAGATCTATCCTGCTGCAAATAAATACCTAGCAATAATAAAGTAACATATGAAATAAATAAATTATTAATAACCAATAACAATAAATAATATACTAGTAGTAAATTAGTAATACAAGGCGAGCAAACATAGTTAATAGTAACAATAAATTAATAAACTATTCCCTACATATATCCTGTGCTTGTCACCCAATCAATGCATAGAAAACAGATAATATTTAATATAATCATCAATGACCTACCTACTTCTTCCTCAGCAATAGTTTGATTGTAGCTATGTTAAGATAGCAATATCACTCTTGTTGACTCCTATAAAAACATTGTCTAATTGCAAGAATAAACATTTACAGTGAACATAAATGCATTGTTTTGGTTGTCTACTTTTGATTGTTTTTTTTTCTTTTTTCTTATTGCTATAGAAAATATCAATTCAAGTATCAGGTAATACTTTCACATTCAGTTACAACTAATAAAACATCATATAAAAATACCAAAATTGTTGAGTACCTGAGCAAGTGGTGTTGTGAAGCGTGTAGTGAGTGGGGCAAGCGCAGAAGGAGTCTAAGGTCTCTTCTCCAGGATGAGCCAGACACAAGTGACTACAGCCCCCGTTGTTCCCTGCACACAGGTTCCATCCCATCTGTCTGGACGTGTGGAATACTTGCAAGTCAGTCACATGATCCAGCTGTCGGTGAATTAGCGTTCGATTGGCTCCATGATGTTTTTCCACTCGCTCAATCGTCCCGCTATTCCAATCAGCCCAGTATATATAATCCTGCATGTCAAAACAAAAACTGTTTAAAAACTAGTTCCAACTTCTAAGTTCTAATATAAAATTAGTGACTGGACTTAGATATTTATTTAGATAATTCATTAAATTTCACCTTATACTACATAATATTATAATACTGTTTAGTTAAAATACTATGAACAACACCTAGAAGCACTAGTGCAAAGCCTATTAAAAAGGGTCAGCTACTTGAAACTAAGATAATCAAAAATCATATAAAAAATGATCTTTGATTATTTAATAATGTTTGGTTCATTTAATTTAGTAGCTATTTTATAAACCTGGGCAATGCTAAGTTCAATCGAAAAAGTGGATTAGGCCTGCATTCAGTTAAAATAAAATACCAACTATTTTCATTTGGCCATTTATAAATATGTACACTTGTCAAATTGAGATAGTTTATAGACTAACCTGATACTGGGTGAGTGCAAATGGCCTGCCGATATCTCTGGCTATGATGGTAGACCTATGCTTGTTATCCAAATCGACTACTTCAATGGCAGGTGTACCATGAAGTTGAGCCCAATAAAGACGATTCTCTGTGTAATCTACTGTGAGACCATTTGCTCGACCCACTTTAGGTAGCAACATAGTGCGCGAAGTGCCATCCATGGCAGCACGTTCCACACTACCTTGTCCACCCCAGTCGCTCCAATACATGTAACTGAATGAAACTTTCATTATAAAAACTGTTATAATATTATTTACATAAGATTTAATTTCTTACTATAGTTTAATTAAAATAAGGTAGTAATGTAAATTCAAATAATGATTTTAAACCATCTAAACTGATTCTTTCTCCCATTAATGTAAATTTCAAAAACATTCTACTGTGGAGAGGACAGTTGGCGAAGTTACCTAGAGTTCAAGTCTATATATAAGTATATATTGTTTGGCTGAAACCTTTGAAAGTTAATTCTGTTGCTTGTAAGCCCTTTTATATAACTGCTAAACAATAAATGAAGTAAAAAATTTGGTCCAATTTTCTCTACTTCAAAATACACCAGAATAAATTTAAAAAAACTCGCTCAAACTCAATACTATATAATTGTATAATGGTTTATAATAACCCAATCAATACAATAACTCCCCCTTAGCAAGTTTTGATGGACTTAAAACTGTATAGTGTAATTCACTTTTAATTACCTGTTTGTAATAAATGATGGCAAAGGAAGCAACGTCATTTTTATGGATCAAGATTAGGTTAGGGTTTAAGTCACTGAGCTTGGAATTGATTTAATGAAAGAGATTGGGGCATTAGCAAACTACCAGAGGAGATAAGTCCACAAACACTTACATAAACAAGAAACGTATAAAAGGCAAAACACAAGACACAAATTTTTTGTATAGGGCACAACATCTTCTATTTTCCTTTATTATCTCTACATGTGTAGACAGTATCAGTGCAGAAATAATCAAGGCAGGAGGTAAGGGTCGAACTACACAAAATCATAAGCTCTTAGCACAAATCTGGAAGGAGGGGTAAAAGAGTGGTAAGAAGCAATAACACTCCATTTCACAAAAAGGTTACAAACAGAACCCAGAAAACTACAGAGGAATATCTCTTTTAAACACTGCATATAAAATATTTTCCAACATTGTACTGAGGAGGCTACAAGTTTCTAGCAAAGAAGTTATAGAAGAACATCAAGCAGGATTCACTAATAGCAGATCAACCACAGACCAAATAATTACTATACAATAGACACATCACAATACTGGGAGTTAACAAACACTTTTTTAGACTAAATTTGGCCAGGCTTGATACTAGTGTAAATACTAGCAAATGTAAAATAAAATTTGTAGACAACTACACCACAATCTTTGAACTTAAATCAGGAGTGAGACAAGGAGAAGGCCTGCTGGCCCCTATCCTTTTTGAAATGCCTTTGGAAAAGGCACTAAAGGAAATAAAGAGAAGTAATTTATCGATAATAATTGGGAATAAAATATCAATTCTGGCCTTTGCAAAGAACCTAGTTTTGTTGGCAAATAACAAAAAACACTTCAGAGACAATCATAGGCATTTTAATTAAAGAAACTCAGGAAGTTGGATGCAGAGCCAGAGATAAAAACTAAATCAAAATCGATTTGTATTGGCTGAAATCCTGACAAATCCAGAAATTTTTCAAAAGAACACATTTTTGAAAGAATCAACAGATTCACATACCTAGGTACCATAATCAGTGCTAACAATAATGAACATACCAAAATTCAAAGTAGAATAAACTCAGCTAATATAAGTTTGTTCTAAATAAACTTATGTAATATAAGCTTTAGTCTAACCATCTATAATTTTAACATAAATATAAATTTACTAAACAATAATTAAACTAGTCATTCTATATGGAGATGAGGCATGGATTTTCAACAAAAATAAAGAGGGAAAACCCATCACTTTTGGAAATAAGGTACTTAAAAAAGTTATTTGACCCATAAGAAAAGATAGAGCTTGGAGGGTAAAGCATAACACAGAAATTAGAGACCTTTTCAAAGAACCAACCATTGTAGCCAAAGCCAAGTGCCGACGTTTACAATGGGCTGGACATGTAATAAGAGACAATGATGTCCTTATCAAGCAAGTGTGGAAAGAAAAACCACTGAACGTAGAAGACTCCCTGGACGCCCAAAGAAAAGGTGGAAGGATCAAGTGGTCATTGACATGAATAAGTTAAGAGCGAATGAAGAAGATCATAAAAAGTGGAGGCAGATCGTTGGTGAGTCCAAATACCACCTTGAGTGTCAGTGGCCATGGAAGTAAGTATTTATTCTCAAGACTATATTAAAATATTATAGCAGCAATTTCTTTTATTTTCTGTATGCAAGGAAACTTCCAGAAGCAATGAAACGTCACAGGTGTGTTTTTTGTGGCTACCAATCTACATGCTGAACTTCTTCAGTAATTCCAAGTGAACTATTCTAATCTGAACGTAAAGTAGGCTTTTCATAGTAAAAATGAACACAAAACATTATAATGATCCTGATAATGTACTTGCTTTGTAGAACCCATCTATCGACATCAAAATATTTTGGTAAGCCTGTAAACAGAAACTTATTTGAAGAGGTTTTACATACAGACTTTCATATTAGTCACTTTAAAAGAATATTACTCACATTAAAGATGACTGAAACCTAATATTCTCTAATATAAATCATTAATAAACATACCATTGGCTAGGATCCAAAGCTATACTCCTCGGCTCTTCAACATTTTTCCACAAAAGCACTTTTCTGCCAGAGCCATCTAGCCTTGCTACCTCGATGCGCTTACTTCCTGTGTCTGCCCAGTAGATATTCTGTGCCACCCAGTCAACTGCAAGGCCTGTTTACCATATAAAAAACTGCTAATTATCATAAAATTAGCAACTTCTAAAATAAATCCTAAAAATATGATGAGTATATTGAAGAGATAGGACATCAGCAAACTTACCTTCCTTAGAAGACAAGTTCACTAACACCAGAGTAGTAGTAACATACACAAAAGAATCACATAATCACACAAATTTTCAGTACCACTGGCACTTTCTTGAGGTGAGTATAGAGTGCCTTTCTTCCTCTCTACTCACTAGAAGAAAGTGCCAGTGGTACCGAAAATTCATATGATTGTGTAATTATTTTGTGTATGTTACGTCTACTCTGGTGTTAGTGAACTTGTCTTCTAAGGTAAGTTTGCTGATGTCCTATCTCTTCAATATACTAATTCCTGGCCTAGTACCCTTTAACTTAACCTAAAAATATAATAACTATTTCTTCAATCTTATGCATTCGCATATTATTTGAAAAGTATGCAGTAAGGACAATAAAATAATGATAAAATAATAAAATAACATGAAAATAAACTCATTGTAAAACATACTTAAAACAATCAGGAGAAATGGTCTGACAAGGTATAGGACTAGTCTTTGGACCAATAAGAGCTTTAATGAGGGGAGTGGTTTGTTCCTTTTTTCATATCAGCTTTCTCTACAAGGTCATTAACAAATATACTGAAAGACTTTAACATGATCAAATTAAAAATACTTAATTTTTACAGAGTACATACTTTTGTCAAGAAAAATAATTAAATAAGGTCTTTATTTTGGAGCGGTTTTCAACAAACAATGCTGGTTTACAAAAAAACTCAAGTCTTATTACAATTATTTAAAAAAATAAATAAGTTATTCAGTACAGTTATATATGGATGTATCAGATTGTATTATACATTAAATACTTATATACATTTTTGTTATATGAAGTTTCAGGTACATCCTGGCCTGTTACGTTACGCTTGAGGAGAGCTCATTAAATAATTTGGGAGCTAAGTACACAAATTGTTTTCTTTCAAATTTGCAGCGAATGCGAGGGATCTTCAAAATTTGATCCTGTCTAGTATTGCGAGATCAAATCTGAGACCTGTTTTATAGTATTTTCCTCAAATATCCTGGCCTGCCAGTGGTAAGGATTCTGTAACCTTACCAGGGCTAGGCATGAAGAGCCCAGGGAACAGGTATCAGTCACAGTCAGCAAACCCAGTAATCATTGCGCCTTCGAAATATGGTCAAAGTTTCTTTCGAAAATAATCATAACTAAACATAAAATTAAACATCAAAATTATTACTCTCTGCAAATATAGCTACAATGTTATAAATGAGAAAATTTTCATGAAATAACCTATCTTGCCATCCTATAAAACTCAATAGTACTAAAAAAAAACATTAACTATTTTAGACAGAAATAAATTAGCGTGGTGAACTCAAATAAAAGGTACATCTATAAGATCAAAATACTAAGACACAATGATAGTTTGTTAATAAATTTTCACAAAATCACCAATAAATAAAATGTTTTTTGAGGCCTTTCGCCAGCAAAGCTGGCATCATCAAGCAACACAATAAAAATTTGTGTTGCTTGATGATGCTGGCGAAAGGCCTCAAAAAAATTTTTATTTATTGGTGATTTTGTGAAAATTTATTAACAAAGAAGAATACCAATATCAACTCAATCTGAAATTTACAACAATGATAGTTACCTATCTTGACTGAGTCTTAGGAGTCATCGGCTAAATTTACATTTTGAAATAAGATATAAAAGGGGAAAAACCATATCTATTATACCAACAAAGAACCCATTACATATAACAGATGAACTGATTCAAATGTGCAGACACATACATGTTAAGACCACTATCTGAGGACATTGAGTGAATTTGGTGCATCCAAGGACATGGTTTAGATAGTTTTCTTCCTATTGTTTTATTGTAATTTTGTCTGTTATATTAATCTAACAGTTGGCATACAATTATCTTAGGTTAGGATAAAGGGAATTAGACCAGGAATCAGAATACTAAGAAAGATAGGGCATTAGTAAACTTATTTAAGAAGATTAGTCCTTATTACTACTAACACTTTGCAGTAGAGAACAAGTAAAAGAGGAGTCACATAACACCAAATATTTTCAGTGCCACTGCACTTTCCTCCGGTAAGTAAAGAGAGAGTCAATTCTCCTGAGGACAGTGCCAGTGGCACTGAAAATTTGTAGCGTCAGGTGACTTTTCTTTATTTGTTCTTTACTGCAAGGTGTAATGGGACTTGTCTTCTTAGGTAAGTTTGCTGGTGTCTAATCTCTCCTACTATACTATCATACAATTAGGAAATTACAAAAAAAAAAAAAAGTACAGAAAATATTATAAACAAGCTCATGCAACAGACTTTATAAGAATTGTTTTTAAATTTTGATTCATTATGAATTACACAATGGGGGAAGCTGATTGGGTTGGTCTTATTGCTATGTTATACAGCTTTATTTTAGATGACATGTCTTCCCTTTTTCTTGTTTACAATTTTCATATTACTGTAGTATTTGTTATTATTACTGCATATTTTACGTCCAGTAACAATTTAAGATACTTTATATAATAACATAAATTACAATAAGACTTCAATAATCTTAACCCATTCGCCTACAACTACGAGTATACTCGTGGTGATTATCAGAGACCCATTCAAACAACTACGAGTATATTCGTAGTCAGACAATGTTTATTATATTTAAAATAACTTGTCGTTTATACGTTTTTATTTATAGAAAACAAAATATTATCGATAGCCACAATATTTTTTACGTAGACTTCCACAGATATTACACAGAAAAGTATCGTTACAAAGGTGTATAGTAAGTCTATTTAGGTGGCATATGAGCAACTGCTACGTCTTGTCAGCCGACCGTCTGTCTCTGAATGGCGCGAACAGATACACAGAACTGAGAACGGCCAAAAATACACATACGACTTCCGTTAGCTGATTACGTGAACTAGTGGTGAATACAACGACATCAAGTAGCGCTGGCCCCGGGTTCAATTTCAGCTAGTGACTCCAACTTTTTTGTCATGAAAAACTAAGTTTCAGATAAACGTATTCTTGTATTAGAGGGTTCATTATCTCATTCGTATTATCATAGGCTCTTATTGCGTTCATTACTAAAGTACTATACTTCATGTTTGGCATATTAGTTATGTTATTTTTCATTAAAAGAGTGTTTTAGGAAAATCAGTTTTATCAGAAAAATTCGGTAATCCGAAATGGGTTCAGTCCCAATTATTTTGGATTATCGAGACTCTACTGTATTTTAACAGTTATTATTTAAATTTTTTTTTTGTAAAACCAAAAATAGTATTAAAAACCCACTTTATTAGGAACAAAATGGTGAAAAAATTATGTTGATTAGTCTATATTTGTAGATTTTACACTTGTTTTTTGCTGGAATTTCTGGTCCAACTTCACTCTTAAAATGGAGGTAGGTGAATGGGTTAATACATACAATCCAAAAACGATTAGTTATTCATTCATCACAAAATCTCCAGAACCACTGAACAGATTTGTGGGGAAGTTAGCTTTTGTATCAGAGACCCACTAAGAAAGGATTTCTTGGAATTCACTCCTAAGGGGTAGAAAGAGCTCCTCAAGATTTCCTTTTTTCGTAAGAGTAACATTAGTATTAATTTAATAATTTATTTCAAACAGCTGATACAAAAAACATAAATCAACACAAAGCTTTGTTTTTCATTGTGAACTGTTTAATGTTATTTCTACTAACTCTGGCATGATTGCAATACTTTGCATTCTCCTAAAGTATACTTGTACAATTTTCTGGACTTTAAAATTTTGTTATCTAGGAGAATGGTCGCAGGCTTAGCATTTATACTGATGTGATGGTTTAGATAGAACCATAGAGGAAAGGGTAAGCAATCATAGAGAACCACCCCATAGCGAATCTGCCAAGTTTAAAATAAAATATTTTAATATTATTTATTTCAGATTACTTCATAAGTCTAAAGATAAGAAATAGAAATAGCCTTACACAAATCTTTAGTAGATTGTCTTTAATGGTACATTTAGGAATTTTTCGGCAACTCCATAGGAGCAATTACCGTGAGAAGTATTAAACATACGCTACGTTACCAAGCTTACCTTCAGGGGAGTCAAGACCAAACTCCACAATACGTTCCACTTGTGATCCGTTGATAAAGGCTCTAGTGATGGACTTCACTTTCACATCAGTCCAATATATTCTACTGTCTGTCATGTCAAAGTCAAGGGCACTGAAACAGTTCAATACATTTTCAACTTCAAGCTGACTGTTTATTTAACACACTAGTATAAACGTATTCCTTTTCATAAAAACCAGTTCACATAAAATATAAAATTCAAACCTGTTGTCTTAATAGTATCAATCTAAAAACACTATTTCACAAATGATTAAAACATTTTGAAATTGTAATGAAGTGGAAATATTTGTAACTTTCAAGCTACATATGCATCTTAGGCAGTTATAATAAACAGAACGTTTTTTGGGGTTTCCTAAAAAAAGATAAGTGATATAAATGATCTTAATGCAGAAAAAAGGTTTCAACACATCCTCTAATTTACCAGTTTACAACAATTACAAATACCAAATCAATATTTTTGTGAGCAAAGAAAACTTTCTCTCCAAATGATGAAGAAAAAGATTGAGGTTAAGCAATACGTTCCTTGGTAAATAGCTAAATAAATGGTACTTAAAAACCGTGAACAAAAAAATGGAAATTTTAATTATCATAGGTGTATTATGAATGACTAGAATAGAATATACCTAATTGCACAAAACAATTTACTATACAAAAATGCTACTGTAATATATATAAATATTATAAAATATATATTTTAACAAAAACCATCAACATTCTACCAAATATATCCTTATCCATTATTAACTGTAGTTGATTACACAATAAACAAGAAAATATTAAAAGAAAACAAGTACAAATCCATATCTGAAAAATGTTCGTTATAAAATTAAAGTTTTTATGGTTCCTTGAATGGATAATCAGGTAAATTTCTCTGGAAATTTTAATTCTAGTCTTGCGGGGAGAACATTTTTATAGAATCGTAATCAGAACTTTTCTGTGTATTTTCAAATATGACAAAAAACTACTGTTTAATCAATTGAGCTATGACAGCAGTCTTCCTACTAGCGTGGAGTGGCAGTCGACTGTGATAAACCAAAAGTCTAAAGTGATATAAAATATTGTATCACTACAAGCTGTCGTTTAAACATTTGGTAAAGGATGTTGTGCCTTATGTCTAGTTAGTAACATCTTATAAACAAAGAAGCTAATTTATTTAATTCAAAGTTGACATTGTATATTGTTTGTACATATATGGTATTTTACCCTCAAATTGCTCGACAGATTAGACAATAATACAGATACAGAGTAGTAGAAGGTAACATACAATAGTTTTAATGGAAGGCAATTTATGCAAATAAAAAATAGATCTAAGACTGTGCTATGTGGCACACCAAAGGTAGTACATTTGTATTTAAACGTAACTACAATTATTTACTGACCCAATCTCGTAAATAATTGTCTCTGGCAGGAGAATCAACTGCGATCAAAAATTTTTTGGATAATGGTTAACACAATTAAAAGTCACAGAACATACCATTACTAACGTGTGACTAATCTAAGGCTGCAACCAAGTCAATTATAGTGAAATAATGTTAAAGACATGCTATGTATCTCCTGAAAACCAAACTGTTCGTAAAATAAATTATTGTGTTCAATAGTTTAGGTTTATTCTGCTTTATTAGTTAACTTCTATAACATTTAAATAATTTATTCAAATCATCAGTACTATTAAATTTTACTGTTTAACTTGTTTAATTAACTAATAGATTTTTTTCCTTTTCTGTATAGCATGGATTTCTAACTTCTTTGGAATAAATTTCTTTGTTATATTCAACATAATGTGTTTACCACTACAGAATACAATGTTATTAGACACCCTAACCGGTTGACTTACTTATTGTAACTATATTTTTAAATACCTTGCATCTTTGACTCCAGTGACAGGAATGATGGCATCATTGTCAGCATTTTCAATACTTATTCTTCCAATATTCTCCCTTCTGGCAAACAGAAGGAATGCTTCAGGAACCACACATGTATGGCCGTCGGTAGCCAGCTCAAAACCTGTCACAATAGATACCAATTTCTAATAAAAACGTATGAATCTAAATAATTATTGTTTGCTATCTACTTATAATAAATTACTAGTTTTAATCAAAAGGCAGGTATTAAATAATTTACTGACAATAGTGACGTTAAATATTGAACCAAGCAATACAAACCAAGAATCTTTTTTATTTCCTCTTCTGAATCAAATTTTGTAAAAATACAAAATAAGTTCAGCAATGCAAAGATTAAAATTTCTCTATAATTCCAAGAAGTATTGAGGGAAGGCCATAAATTTTGTAACCTCAAAATATCTCCTTAATATTCTTACAAGGCGCATTATTACAGAATGTTCATTCTAAACATGTCCGCCTGTTAATAGTTTTTCTAAGGTTTTATATGGGCCTTGAATTTATTGTTTATCTTTTGTGTACTACAGCCACATTATGATAACACAAAATAACAAAATTATATTTTTTAAATAATCTCATAATGGAAATATAAGTAGGGAGTCAATCAAGTTATTTAAAATTAAAATTCTTCATACAATTCCATAAAAAGATCTTTTAATAGATATTGGGTGAAGTACTCCAAACCTTCACCTGCCCAACTAAAACACATCACTAATGGTTGGGAGAGCAGACACCAATAGATACAATGTCTGATGGCAATAAAACAATGCTTTAAAGAAACACAAATCATTTTAGCACTTAGTTTTATTATGCAATATTTTCAACTAATATATATACATAAATATAAATAAAATGTGTACTATGGAGGTTTAATTTTTTATTTATTACATGTTCTTCCTTTCAGATAATTTACATAACTCCTGGGTGAAATGAACAACTAAGATTTGAATTGAAGACATTTGAATTGATTTATTTAAAAAAAATTATTTTAGAAAATTTAATTGACTATGTACGTATGTAGAGATAATGTAATTTGAGTTTCCTTAAAATTTAAAAGGAGTTAAACAGGCGTACCAATCTGACAAGCGC
>JAQJVL010005378.1:0-35813 GCA_035578905.1 Stictocephala bisonia | reverse complement strand
GATTTGTTCTATAAATTATTACCTATTTATATTTATTAGTTATTCATTGTATACCTGTCAACTATTTATTTTTATTGTTATATTTTACATATTTATTATATTTGTTACCTATTTATTGCATATTTATTAACTATTTATTGTATATTTGTTAACTATTTAGTTCATATTAATTATTATTTGTTACATATTTGTTACCTATTTATTGTATATTTGCTAACTATTTAGTTCAAATTGATTATTATTTGTTACCTATTTATTGCATATTTATTGTATATTTATAAAATATTTATCAAGTTCTTGGGCCTTATAACTTGTAAATATGTAATGCTTGTTTATTGATTTGTTTAATAGTGTGTAGCTGGCTGGTTGAATGAAATATTTATTGGGTTCAAAATGTTAAAATGTTTTACTTCAATGTAATTGGGTACAGGCCCCGATTAACCAGTAGGCTAAGTAGGCTACAGCCTAGGGCGCGAGGTCGCCAATGCATTTTGGGGGGCGCTTCGGAATTTAAGATGAAGTGCTTGTTATAACAAAAATATATGATTTCCAGCTTAGACTGACTACAAACTACCAATAGAAAAAAAATATTAAGTGGAAGATGTCATTAATAAATAGCGTCTAGCCTAGCTATAACCATCGAAATGAAATGAATTATCGTAACGTAATGGTAGGAAACTAAAAGGGAAATTTTGTTCCGCGGGACGGGCGCCGCCATGTAGGCTACCATGCGCAGTTTGCAACACTGACGCTCTGAAAGATTGTATAGCAACTAACTGCAGTCACTAGCCTAGTCAGGTCAGTCAGTGTATCTGTATGTCCGCTAAGTCCGCATTGTTTGTTTGTTTTAATAATTATGGTTTGTTGGTATAAATTGGTGTCGTCGCTAGTTAAGTATACACACTTGGAAACTGAGAGAGTAGTATAGTGTTTGTACTATTTGAAACTTCTAACTGGTTTTCCTGTTCCAAAGATTGTAGGCTAGGCTACACTAACACCATGAGTAAAAAGCCAAGTGGTTCTGATTATCGTAAAAGGGCTCGGGAGCGTAATGAACGCGAAAGTGCTCTCGTAAATAAAATTCATAAACTAGAGGCATTTTTTTAATAAGCCTAAAACTCTTAGCTCTTCTGAAATAATACCGGTTGCTACTAGAAGTGAACCCATCGTTGAGTGTAGTGAGGAAAACGAAGTAGTGGAGGCGACTCCGACCACCAGTGTCACGGATGAGTCAGACACCATACTGCTAGCACCGGAAACTGCACCTGCCTTCGTCCCCGTACCTTCATCAAGCGAACCTATTGCAGATTTTGGACAGCAATTACAGAATTCATCATCAACAAATATAGAGGTAAAAGATCCACAAAATCTTGATGATCCTGCTTTGTGGGAAGTAAACGAGGAATTGCGCGAATACTTTGCGCTGCACAGTATTAACCAAAATGACGATGGGGATTTTTCCAAATCTATGAGACAATATTCTGGTCAAAACCGGTATTTGAATAAAGCTTGTTTTTTCAAAAAACTTGTAAATGGCGAGGTAGTGAAGAGAACTCACCTTATTTATTCAAAATCGACAGGTTATGTATTTTGTGCTCCTTGCAAGCTTTATGGGGGGAAAACTGCTTTGGCAAACTGTGGTTTTAATGATTGGAAAAATTCTCATAAAATCCAAGAACACGATAAAAGTCTAGAACACAGGGAATGTATGAACAAATATTTAACCCGAATGATTGTATCTAAGAGAATTGATTCAAAGCTGCATGAGCAGCATCAAGTAGAAGTGAAGTACTGGAGAAGTGTTTTGATAAGGGTTGTTGAAGTAGTTAAGTATTTAACTTCTCGAGGGCTTCCATTTCATGGTGAAAATGAAACTTTGGGATCAACCAGTAATGGGAATTTTCTAGGTTGTATCGAGCTTCTCTGCAAGTTTGATCCTTTTATGGCTGACCATGTGGCTCGTTTTGGAAATAAAGGCAAGGGAGTGCCCTCATACTTATCTTCTACGATAGTGAACGAGTTTATTGTACTTTTAGCAGACCATGTGAAAAACAAAATCGTGTTAGATATCAAGAATGCTAAGTACTTTTCAATCATTGTCGACTCTACTCCCGATGTTTCCAACGTAGATCAGTTGACATTTGTCATTCGTTTTGTAGCATTTGACGGGTCACCTAATGAACGATTCATAACTTTCATCCCAAATAGTGGCCATAAAGGAGAAGACATGGAGAAGGCCGTAATGAATACCCTTGAAAGTTTGAACTTAAATATCAGTGACTGCAGAGGACAAAGCTACGACAACGCAAGTAATATGTCAGGGTGCTACAAAGGGCTACAAAACAGAATTAAAGAGCAAAACCCACTTGCTCACTACATTCCTTGTGCAGCTCATTCTCTACAGCTAGTAGGTTCGGCTGCTGCTGAGAGTAGCGCTATTTCTGTTGAGTATTTTGCCCTTGAACAGCAAATTTACAACTTTTTTCATTCTTCTACACAAAGATGGGATACTCTCTTGTCTCATTATGATAAACACTCTTTGACAGTTAAAAGCCTTTCAAAAACTCGCTGGAGTGCAAGAGCAGACGCCAGTAAAGCTATGCACAAGTGCTATCAACAAATAGTCGCAGCTTTACAAGACATCAGTTCGAACGAAGAAGATAAAAAGGAAGTTCGACTTGAAGCCAAACAGCTGATAGAGAAGCTTCAGTCATTAGAGATAACCATCATGATTTGCTTTTGGAATGAAATACTTACTAAGTTTCAAGATGTCAGTTTACAACTTCAGTATGAAGATGGAGACTTAGATCAGACGGCACTTTTGTACGAGCTGTTAGAGTCTTCTCTGAGTTCATTAAGAAACGAGGAACAATTTTCCATTTTTGAAAGTAAGGCATCGTTAATGTGCAATTCTCAAGAATACAAACAAGATAAAAAAAGGAAAAAGAAACAAAAAATGCCTTTTGGGGAAAGCAAAGAGGGGCACACAGAGTTTGATGGACGAAAATCATTCGTGATAAATTGTTACTTCAAAGCTATTGATACACTCCTAGGACATCTAACAATGAGAAAATCGATTTATATCACACTGCGAGACTCATTCAACTATTTGTGGAATTTGAATCAAACTGATAAAACAATTTTGAAGGAAAAGGCAACCAAGTTAATGAATGAGTATTCAACAGACTTAGACGAATCATTTCCAGATGAGTGTTTGTATTTTCAGAGATTTTTAAAAGACAGCAACACATTCTATGAAGAGGAAAATGTATTAGCAGACAAATTGGCGAAAGAGAAAAAAATGAAACCACCAGGTACTAAAGCCTACAGGCTACTGAAACATTTAAAAACTTTAAAACTTGAGTCTCTTTTTCCTAACGTGGAAGTTGCATTGAGGATCTTCTTAAGCATGGCGGTAACTAATTGCAGCGGAGAAAGGTCCTTTTCTGCTCTTACTCGAGTGAAGAATTTTTTGAGGTCAACTCTACGGCAAGAAAAACTACAGGCACTCGCTCTCTTATTCATTGAAAGTGACTACGTGCAGCTCGTTCCAATTGATGACTTGATTAATGCGTTCGCCTCATCAAAAGCACGGAAAAAAGACTTTAAGTAAGAAATATATAAATCGTCACAAGTAACTAAACTGTTTTGTTAATTGTAATTAAACTTTTTTTTTTATCTTCTAGCTCATTGTTAGGTATTGTAATTAAATGATTAATCACAAAGTATTATATCAATAATGTCATTCCTATAATCCTATGTAACATTTTTACTTGAATAAATAAGAGAAAGTTAATAACAGTGTACATTAATTCATTTGAAATCCTTTTCAGTGATTTAAAGTAGAAAAAGTAGAGAAACTCAAACCATACGTATACAATAAATAACTTTATTTATTGGATTTGGATTGTTTGAGTTTTCCTACAATTTAAAATTAACAAATATCTTATAAGAGCTCATCCAGAATGACTGAAAAAGTAATTTAAATACGTAGCTATTCAGTTTGCTCAGTAACATGGAAAACCATTTAAGTACCCATTATCATCCGTTTATACTTACGTGATAAAATGCACATAGTTTTAACACGTTCATAACATATGTATACAAATTCATGTAAACGTCTACTGTAATATAACTGTGATATATTTATGTTTGTCGTAAAAGACCAATGTTAAATAATTAGAAACCATACTTCTTTTTAAAAGATAAAATAATATTACCTAGACAACAATAGACCATCTTACATGATAAAATCAATGTTCAGCATCCTTTGCAAGTTTGCAGTTTATACGTTTAATAATCTTACTGTTTTTTTGTTTTAGAAATATTAACAAACGTAGTTATTTTAACCATTGAATTTGTAGTCAGGACAATACATTACAATTTGTATATAGTACAGCGCATTATTAAGACCTTTGAAAAAATATATATTTTATTTCCGAGCTTTTCTTTCTTCCTAAGAGAGTAAATTGGTCTTTTAATTGACGTATGTTGTTTTATATGACAAAATTTTAAATGGCCGCTGCACCTCTAAGCCCTTTTAATTATTGAATCAAAAGAGAGAAGCTCGGTGGTGGAAGAGGGGCGCCAAGCCCAAGATAGCCTACGGGCGCCTAAATCCTTAATCAGGCCCTGATTGGGTATATGCCTGTATTGTTGCATGAAATAAAATAAATAAATAAATAAATAAAGATAAGTAATAATTTGAATAGAGGTATTTTTATGCTTAGGAGGTTAAGGTCTAGTGTTAGTTTGGATTTATTGAAAGTAATTTATTTGGACATATACATAGTGCACTATATGGGGCAGTCAAAATTATAGTCTCAAACTTTTCCGATTACAGTAAAAAGCTATTAGATTGATCTGTGGTCTTCCTCTCAGGGGCCATTGTAGGGATAGTTTTAAGAAAATTCAAGTGATGACACTTCCTGGATTATTTATATTTCAATGCTTGTTATATATAACAGAAAATTATAATAAATACTATGAACATGGCGTGTGTCATGAATATAACACAAGGGGAAAAACAATGAAATGATAAATTTTGCAATTTTTCAAAGACACAAGAAAGTTTCACCTTTTTACAAGATTGTATTGTAGTATATTTGTGCATTTTGTGCTTATATTGTAATAAATTTGTGTTGTGTGACGTTTACTTGTACTGTATATGTACCAACACGTATTATGCTAATTAAAAAACAATTTCTTAATAACACTTATTCATATCACACCATATTTTAACATAGATTTGTAATTCAGCATAGGCTTGCTCTTAAAAAAAACCTATATATTCTGGTCTGAAGATTTTTCAAGCGTTGCTTTTAAAGATAAGGACTATAAATTGTAAACTAACATTCAAGAGAGAGCTAAAAAACATTGTTAATAAACAAATGCTTATATAGCAATGAGGAATTAATATAATTTAACGAACATTTGTTCAACCAGTAGGCTTAAAATAGAATATATGACATACATAAAGTAAAAGCTATACATATTCAAATGCCATTCCAAAACAATATACATTTGCTTTACATTTCTGTAATAATTAAATCATAAAATTCACAAACAAGATAGATTGGATTACAGTATTTAAAAAAATTGCTTTATAGTTTTCTTGCATAAATCAAAAGGCAATTTTCTAACACCAAGTAGTAGCTTATTAAACATTTTTATAGCTACTACAAAAAGCTACTACAAGAAACTTGTGTTTCTTCAGTAACTCTGAAGTCCTTATGTTGATAAGCTAAAGCTATATCATCTGCATATATAAACTTTCTAGACTTTGTTATTGGGATGTCAGCGGTATATATGTTGAACAAAATTGGAGCAAGAACAGACCTCTGTGGCAGACCATCTTTCAACTGTCTAAAGGAGCTTTCTTCACGACTGAGATATTCTTTTATTAGCCTGGCACTAAGCATTGAAGGACTCCAAAAGGTGCAAAAGAAAGGGACAAGAAAGGAGGCTGTAGAACAACAAACCTTTGCTCCACACTGTCATAAGCTGCTGTGAGATCAACAAGAGCTACAGATGTTTTTAACTTCTTTTCAAACCCATTCTCAATAAATTATGTCAGAGCTAGGATCTGGTCGCTACAACTTAGGCCAGGACGAATACCAGCCTGCTCAACTGGAACATTAGAATAAAAAATGGGCAATGTTCTATTGTATAGCAGCCTTTCCAGCAGCTTAAAACAAACACTAAGAAGAGATATTGGGCGATAACTCTCTACTCAGTTAGAGTCTTTTCCAGGCTTCAGAATAGCTACTACTTTTGATCGCTATTCGAAAATTGTCTGTAGCTAATTATTTTATTTATTGTAGACTACTTGAAGCCATTGTTTAACTTTGCTACCAGCATGTAGCAGAAATTTCGGAAAGTTGCCGTCAAGACCGGCTGCTTTCCCTGGTGGTATAGAGGAAATCACCCTGTCTATCTCTTCCTCCGTGAAATTTCTAGACTTCCAAGGGTGCCAGTTGACTCTTTTTTATCCCACTGAGCTTGTTAAGCACGTTTTTGTCCGAAGATTGGCGAGCTGACTATCCGTTTAGCTATATCATAGGCCTTTGGGTTAAGCACTTCTCTTTGCACATTGTCAATGTCATGCTTCACGTAAGTTGCAATACCATATACCCTATAGTATCAACAATTCTGTATTCAGGAATATTGCCTCTTGCACTATTATTATCTTCAATGTGGGTCTCTTGGAGTGCAAGGATATCAACATTGTTTTCATGAAGGACCCTACTGATGCACTCACACTTAGCCTTGCTCAAGCCCTGCGTTAAAATGTACTACGTTTAAAACAGAACCTATTAATTTAAAATTAGCTTGGTCCTCCAAGGGGCCTTTCTATTGCATGTGGTAGCTGCCATAGCTGGGAGATCACAAATTTGTGACAATCCAGCTACCAGATTTGTTGCTCGTTTATAACTACCCAAGGGATACCTACAGCTTTAGATTTCCTGCGGACAACATCATCCCCCTATCAGTTTGCTGACTCTGATTCATTGTTTAACATTTTTTAATTTATCATTTGCTCCCTCTTTGTAAAAACACAGAATTTAGTTTTGCAAATAACATTCCACGATTTAGTCCCATCCATATTAAGCATAAATAGGTGACAATCTAGACTAGAACTATGGAAAATATAGCCAGAAAAACCATTTTTCCATCATCTTCTTCTTCATAATCGTGTAGACCAGGCCAATTAATTGTCCTTTGTGCAGTCTGCAATTGTGTTGTTGTAGTGTAAATTTTTATTTTCTGTACTGTCAAAGTTATTTATTTTTTAATGTTTATAGGGGTATGCTTGCTTTATTTGTTCATACTACCGTGTTCTTCAAAGTGAGTAGTACCCTGGGGTGGCATGAGAGAATTTCAGGGGAGGCGTGAGGGTACAAAGAAAAAAAATTAAAAAATATATATTTTGTTAAAAAACTAAAACTTTCAAATCATCAAATAAACTTTCGTATTTAAATATATCTGGATTTTTATTTTGCATCCCAGCTTTTGCTAACGTAGAGTTAGCATCGTCAGTTTCATAATTTCACTTTTCTAACTTGAACCAACCAATTATTGACTGGAGGAGAGGCGTGAGCTATCTTCAGTGTTCAATGGGGGGCGCCAGTGCTAAAAGGTTGAGAACCGCTGGTCTAATATGTAAAAAAATAATGTAAACCACGTATGTAAGCAAACTCGACTTGCATTTGGGATACTTCGAAGCACAAAGGTTCGAGTTTCAAGAAAATTTAGCTGGGTATTCACCACTCCACAGAAAACTCCAAAAAAAAAAGAACTGTAATTAGTAAAGAATTTTTTTGTTATTTTTTTTAATGAGTTTAAACTACTTTGGAAAATTAAAGGGAAAGCCGGAAAACGTCATTTTTAATATTTAGTATTATGGGACGAACGGTAAACGTTCCGTTCCGTAGAAGAATTTGAGGTTATGTTAGCACGGAGAAAATGAACCTGAAGAATCAAAAGAATGATGACAGCCAGCGCAATGAGGAATCACGGAGCAATCTGTAGTTAATTTGGCGTCACTATAAGACTACCACCATAGACCCAGAAGGTCTATGCTACCACCCACCTCTATATGAGGAACAGGAGTTGAACAGGGCTGGCGGTGGCAATACGATGTGTGCTCGACAACATCCCTACAGCCAGTTCTCCCGTGTTTGAGATCAATGTTGTAACGAACATGTTGTTCATTCATAATGTTGACAAATAGTTTAACTTTACCAACAACTATTTGTTCCAATGAACTTCAAAATCAAAATGCTTTATTAGCCTGATAAAAAAATCAATTAAAAAATTACCGTATGTGAAGTTATGGATATTTATTTTTATTTCTAAATTTTTAAAAATTTTTCTCTGGGGCGCGCCTCCTGGGAGCTTACGCCTATAGGCCCGGGCCTATTGGGAAATCTGGTCCTGCACTCGACTACCGACCACTTTCATTTTCATTCAGGCTGAAGCAACTTTGGACATCTGGTACTCTAAAAGGTTCCTCTCACTGTTAGTGTTGTTCGTCCCTAAGAGAAGCACTTTCCGAGCTGAAATATCAGTATTTATATTTTTCAGATACCAAATAAATCAACCACTACACCTGCTGTAACATGCGAGTGTAAGTGGCTATTAAGTTTAAGATTGGTACAACCGTTTTACCAAACAAGTGTTGCGGACGCATGCGCAAATTAATTATGACTTCTAGAGCAAGTGGCAATGGTACACGTGTTGCAAGGTTCCTATACAACATTTTATAGGAACCTTGCACCTGTTGTACCTAATGAGGGCCAAAGGGAAGTTGATGTAATTTTATACGAGCACAAAGGGCTAATATCATGACAAAAAAAATTAGACAAAAAATTTAATCAATTCAAGAGCAATTACTTGTGCTTCATCTCAACAAACCTCATTGCCACTTTGAAGCAATTGGCAAAGTGATGCAGTTAAGTGAGTTTATTAGTAAATTTACCAACATAGGTACCATTCTGAGTAACCTATCACATTGTATTTTGATTTTGGTGTAAGCATATGCAATACAGCTTCACATTTTTATAAGTAAATTTCAATACTTTTATTAGAAACATTTGTCCAAATAATCATACTTTATTTATTTTATATTCAATAAACATATCTGTTGGTTTTAAAATGGTTGACAAAAAACAATTTTTTACTATGAAAATGGGTCAGGTAAATATTTTTAACAACAACCTACGTCATGGTGCACATTAGTCTCAAAATATTTTTTTTGTTTTTAAAGTTTTAAGATTTATTTAATAAAATGTTTAAATGGCAGATAAACAATTTATTTTATGGTTCCTTTGTTTTTTATCTGCTTCTTGGAAACCATAACAAATAATTGCAATACTTTAAATAAAAAACTATTTTATTTTTAGGGACTTTAATTTTATTTGCAACATGACATGACATAGGTTGATGTTCCAACAATTTTTCCTAACCCTATTTTCATAGTTAAAAAATGGGTTTTCGTCAGCCACTTTAGTGTTAATTTTCTGTATATTTGACGATTTTTCAAATTTGAAAAAATAGAAAGTAAAATGACTTTGTTATTTTTTATGAAAGGTAATGTCATTAGTAGCTTTGAGTAAATTCGATGAACATGATTTACAATATAGTCAACTCTAAAAACAAAAACTTTCCATTTTTGGCCAATCTAGGGATAAAAATAATTAGAAAATTTTTATATCAATATGATAAGGTTTTAAGACCGTTAAAATGAGGTGTAACATGACCTATGTTTACATTTGATATTTTACAAAACTGACTCCTTACCCCATTGTATTCTTTGCGGTTGAAAATAGAGGGTTACAGTTGGAATAAATATTCTATTTCAATTTGTTAAGTAGGTGCAGGTAGTGGCCAGGGGTCTTAAATACCCTTTATAGTGAATGAATAAATAAAGTACTGTACTATAAATTATTGAGAGAAACAGTGTTTAATTAAAAGAAATGTTTGATTATACTGTTATCTAATTAGTGGTTACTGTTTGTCCTGTAGTTCAGATGCATAATTCACCAAGACTGTGGCACCATCAATGACACTATAACTAACTTTTAGACTTCAAAATACGTTTCACCATTTATATGTTCGTTCAATAGCACTTTATTTTACTACTGAAGTAGCAAATGTGCTTTTAAACAACCAGAAAATGTGCAGGATTAACAGGCACTACCAAGAGGGTTACAATATAATTTAAATTAGGTCCTGTACTGACATATTAAATAGGATGTTAGAGATTTCGGTATGCTTACTGGCAAAGTGATCTTGCCAGCATCCACTGGTCTGGAGCCTATATGCCGCAAGCCTTGCCTCTCCCACAGTAAAAATGTTAAGGGGGGCAGATTTAACAGCACCTCCATTGCCGCTGGGTGTACCCTTGAATGATCCAAGGATTCCCAAACAATCTAACCGCTGCACCTTAGTTAGGTTTTTTACAGCAGTAACTTGTTGGACCTTGGGCCACCAAATAATGGCTCCATATACAAGCATCAGTCTGACGACCCTCGTATAAAGCCATTGTACCAACTGAAGGTTCAATCCCTACGTGCATCTGCCTCATCAATGTGGTCTGAGAGTGGTCTATGGCGTCGGTCAGGTGTCTATTCCAGGTAAGTTTGTCATCTAGCCATACACCCAGATACTTAACTTCCTTAGACACCTGGATGCAGTTACCAAAGATTCTTGGTACTCTGACAACCTCCGCGTTCCTTTTATTTGTGAATGGTACCATAACGGTCTAACCGGAGTGAAAAGATAGCCTCTCCACTATTCACCACATCTACACTATTGACAATGCCCTCCTCATAAGGTCGAGGCAGGTTCTTATTAGGTTCACTATATCGTCAGCATAATCCTGACGATATAGTCCAAGCGTACACTCCATGCTTGTTGAGTGCCGTAAGGAGATCATCCACGAGCAGGTTCCACAGGAAGGGTGGGTGACAAAATACCCCCCTGTGGACACCCTCTTCGCACTCCTACCTCTCTCACCGCCTCACACAGGGAAGCTTGGGCTTTACGAGTGCTGAGCATATTGTTAACCCAGCATACAACTGTTCCTTCAGTGCCCCAGGACACGAGCTTTGTCACAATCAAGGAAATACTCGTATTGTTAAAGGATCCTTCTATGTCAAAGCAATCTCCTTAAGGGAGATACTCTGTTCGATTCTGCGGACTAATGCATGTAAAGCAGCTCAAAGGATCTGCCAGCTTGGTAGGCATGCTGGTTGGGGTGCAAAGGTTGATTGCTTGCTACCCCGGCTCTAACATGCCTGTAAAGCAACTTCTCCATAGTCTTTAGGAAAAAAGACGAGACTTATTGGGTGGTAATCCTTTGCTGTATCGTAGGAGTTTCCCAGGCTTCGGGATGAAAATCACCCTGGATAGCACCCAGTGATCAGTGTTCAGCTGGTTTTGCTTCTTCAGGCCCAAAAGGACCTCAACATTAGTAACAGCACAAGTTGTTACCGGAACGAACGTGGTCAGCTTCACCACCAGGTTCTTGGCCAGTCCAAGCTTCAGTTGTACACCCTCGAAAGAGCTCATATCTGAGACCTAGTTTTTAAGCCATTCCCTGGTCATAGCATTGGTGCAACCAATCACGACCACTCCAACCTCAACATGCAACTTGTGACGTTAACGTTTGCTCCCTTGAGAGCACGTAACGTCAGCTGTCTTTTAACAGAGGCCACCTACCCCTCCGTCAGAAGCTGTTCGGGTGCTCTTACCTGACAACAACAAGGTTTTCCACCGAAAACTTCTCAGCAAAAGACTGTGTTGCCTTGCCGCTTAGCCCTCTTCTTCTCGCCTCCAAGCTGCTTCGGTGTTAGTTGCAAACGCAACCTCTTCACACCAGGACCTTTGGAGGCGACAGAGGACGAAACCTGCTGGCTGGTTTTGGGAGTAGCTACCCGCAAGGAGGCTGCATTGTCATCTTGGCCCCCTGAAGTGCCAGACGTACATGACGGCTTGTTCCTCGTACCGTGCTTCTCCTCCCAAGCTTGTCAGGCTCGGGGGGATCCTCTTCTTAGGCAGACCACCAATGTCCATCTTCTGGAGATTACCCTGAGAACTCTCATCCTCAGAATGAAGCAGCGCATCCTCCTCTCCTGCAGGCAGAACCGGCGCCGGAGAGGACAAGCTGAGGTTGTCCATAAGTAGGCCTTTGGGAGCTACCCCACACGTCAGCAAATCAATTGTATTAGTGTCAGCTTACATACAATTCCCACGAGTACCAGGTTGCTGCAGTCCACCTCCCCAGTGATCCATTAAGGTAGGTAAGGGGTAATTACAACTGGATGCCCCCTGCTTCCCAGAAGGCTCCGTTAAAGGTACTGAATATTAGGCCCCTAGTAACACTGGCCGCTTAACACCTTAGTCTAGGGCCCCCCCCCCAACTTGGTTCTGTAGGTGGACAAACACCCAGTGGCAGAGGGTAGCTCTACGCAGCTAACAAGTGAGAGTTGATACCAGAAGAGGACCAGTCTGCCGAACCCAACCCGCATGCAAGGTGTGGTTGGAATGGCTCAAAAGTTACCACCACTCCCGGTACCCATACCCCCCAACATCTGACAATGGTTCACAGTATACCTCAGAAGAATTGAAGCTCTTTACGAAGGAATAAGGATTTCAGTAATACAAATAGTATAAAATACCCTCAACGTATTGGTTAGTTGAGGGAGCAATCGAGATAATTAAAAATATAATTTGGCGATCTGCTCATCCATATCTAAGGACAATCAATCAGTTACAGGAACACTGCAGAATTTAAGAATAGCCCAGCTCAGCTTTTGATGACTTCGTTTTTTAAAAGATACTTTACCAGCCTAAGACCAGTAAATACAAGCTCATGAAAAAGCAATTCAAATAAAAGTGCTTGGATAAAGAAGAAATAGAAAAGGAAATTTTATCGTCACCATAAGAGTTATACAGAGTTTTGAAATTCATCCTGGTGTATTGGCATGGCTTACATAATATAAAAGGCTTTCTGTAAGAGATATGGAACAGTAAAAGAAAAGGCTGATAGTCTCAGATCGTATTACCTTGAGATGGAAGTTAAAGTTCTACGGCGAAATACCATTCATCTGATGATGACTGAGGAACTGACACTATCAAACATATAAGGTTAGGTTAAAGGGCACTAGGCCAGGAATTAATAGATTGAAGAGATAGGATATCAGCAAACTTACCTTAGAAGACAAGTTCCCTAACACCAGAGTGCACCGGAAGAAAGTGCCGGTGAGTAGAGAGAATGCATTGGTGTTACCCTCTCTCCACTCGTCTGAAGAAAGAGCCAGTGGTACTGAAAATTTGTCTGTTTATGTGATGCTTTTGTGTATGTTACTACTACTCTGGTGTTAGTGAACTTGTCTTCTAAGGTAAGTTTGCTGATGTCCTAGCTCTCCAATATACTAATATCAAATAATATATAACTGTAAAACCCCAAGAGGAAAGTAACTCCATTGGGCTTAAAATAGTAAGAAGTGATCTTTCCATACGCAAGCCACAACGATTTGACTTGTAATAAATTCACTTAGGAGGGAAGATTTGTTAATATAGCTGTTTCAATATATTTCAAGAACAATGAATAAGATATAAAGATTGAATATTGGATTTATGTTTTATGTTTGTTTGTTATTAGCAACATGGAATGTTTTTATTTTCTGTGTAAAGTCTCTTTTTGAGAATTTCCGTTTGATAAATTATCACCAGCAATTAGATTCAACTTGTTATCTGTTAACAAAAGGAGAGATTTATAACACCTCCTAAAATAAGTAATTGTAAACTCGAAATAAATTCATACATTTAAACAGCCATACATTTCATTAGCATTAACTTTTTGAAATGCAGTTGTGCCAAGGTCAACGTTTAACCTTAACTTGTTACACTAAACTCTTCCTAAGCTGTCTTTTTTTGTGTTTTTTTTTTAATTCCTTGGCCATCTAAGAAGATTATGGTCAAACTAAATGTGTGTAAAAATAGTTGTTGCCAAGACTGTTAGCTCTATCTATGACAGTTTTAAAAATATGTCCTCCCAAGATTTCAGTTTACTGCCTAACTATAAAAAAATGGGTTTTGAAATAGCTTTTATTTATTTATCCTTATAACGCTGTTAATTAGTAAAAACTTATTGCATTAATCCTCTTAAATATTACATAATACAGACTTTGAAAATAATATTTAAATATTGATTTCAATCTCTAATCACTAATCAATTAGAGAGGTGGAAATAATTGGTGAGATAAAAATTCCATATGCATTTTTATTTATCACATATGAAAAGTATTTTAGCAAATTCATTACAAATACCATGTGAAATTATAATATACCCTTATAAAAATTGTTATTGTAAAACAATTGTTTCCTGTAATATTATTCATCATATATTATATATAAAATTCATATTAAATCCTTATAAAAATATTATTTTACAACAATAGTACAATATTCGTTACAAATACCTTATATAAACACTGATATTTTACTGTTTATAAAATATATATTAAATCTTTAAAAAATGTTACTGTTCCACAATAGTTTTTAACAATATTATAAATTTTCAATAAGTCCATACTTAACATTTGTAAATATTGTTAATACATAATATTTTTTTAATAACCTTTTTTACACACACTTGTTATTACATAATATTTTTTTAAAAACCTTTTTTACACACACACACAAATTAAAATGTTTATTATAACCTAATAAAAGCAGTAATTGTTCTTAAATGAATAAAAACGAGTATAAAGATTATGTCATCCATAACATTTTTAGCAAATTTACTATCTAAACTATATAAAATGTACAATATACTCTTTAAATGTTTTAGTTGTGCATATATAAATAAGTGCAGACATTTAAGGCACATTGATGCAATGAATTTAATCACTGCTGACGACTTCTAACTTGATTTAATTAATTTGCTTATATAAAAGCTTCAAAATTATTTAAATGCAATTTGACACTTATAGTTCGATCCATTATTTTTAAAAATGGACCAAGTAGCTCTGTTCTCGTTAGAGCAACTTCCCACTTCTCTCTATATTTTTTAATGTATTTCAGTACATAACTTGGTAAATATGTCCATCGTACTGACAGAAATATGAACTTGATACAAATATATTTTATATTATACTAGTGTACCAACATACAAATTGCAGTTCATATTAACTAAGAATTATTGTTTATGCTTTTTGTTGTACTACGTGTGCATAAAAAATAAATAAAGAGATGTAACTATGACTTACTACGTTTTAAAACTTAAGTTGAAATTAAGTTTTTATAGTTAAGTCTTAATTTAACTAACCCCAACACAACCTACACCAGTTCTTATAGTTGTACCTGTGGACACACTCACAAATATTATATTACATAAACAAAAACTACATACATTACTAAAAGAGAAATATGTGCTTAATCAATTGTCGAAAACATTGATTCAGTACTGAAGGTAAAATATTAAATTGTAAATTTAAGATTTTAAAATGATCATACTTTATTAAAGCAAAATACTAACTTTACCAATTTCTTTCAATTGATAACAATGCAACAGCTGATATTTATATAAACAACTGACAAACCAGTATAATATAGTAGCCACGGAATATCTTGAGCTGTCGAAACCATTACTTTTCAAATTCTTGGTGGTTAGTGGAGGGGAGGGGTACGGCATACACATGCGTGGCTTTGTACTAGCCTGACATGCAGACATTGGCTATCGTTGCTGATCAGCTGATTGGAGAGTGGAGTGTCACTGCGTTCTTTTCGTATCAAAAGATTTTGCTTAAATTATTAGTTGTTGTATATAATAACTTAGCCACATAATATTTTAAATAATAATTTAATTAAAAAAGCTCTCTATCTTTAAATAGATTAAATTGAATATTGTTCAAAAAGTTATTCACGAGTATGTATTTCTCAGTATATGTACTATTAATTACGGACTGCATACAACCAACACTTGTACGGTACTTATTTACTAACTTAACCTACATTCTATAAATTCAATAATGTTTAATTATTTGGTGTTCGACATGATTTTATTTCTCTCATTATAGATTAGACATAGATAATAGTGGCCTATAATTATAAAATGATAATACAATCATTATAATACCAAGTAATATGATTATAAATAAATATCAGTGAGTAATCAGATGGAAGATGTGTTATAAAAAAGTTAACAAGTGAGTTGATGTTTACAGCAATTTTAGTAGCATACTAAACGCTGTTTATTGGTAGAGATCCCTCTCATCCCGACAATGACTATGACGTACGTCACAGCTCAAGATATCCTGTGGCTATTGTACAAGGTTTTCTTCAAACATTCTATTCAAAAAATGTTGTGTCTATTTCCGGAACAAAGACATTAAATATTCAAAATTATACTGTTGAGATTACACCTATCACAATAATTTATATATGGTGTACTAAGAGCTATTTTGTTAAACAAAATATATTTAGTTGTAAAACTACATTGAAAAAGGAAATAACAAAAGTGTTTAAATTACTAGCAGAAAAAGTGTTATTACAAATAGTCTTGGGCTGATTTTATTTATTTTGTCTAAGATATTCAACCTTTACAACAGCTAAAATGTATGAATTTACAGAATAAAATATTACAGAACAAAGCACAGTTGTTATATCAATTTTGCAATACCAAAAGTTGGCGTTTTAAACTATTTGAGTGTCCATAGCTTAGAAACGGCTAATATTACAGGAAAAATGCAAAGAATAAAAGCCTTAAAATTACATTTTCTATCGGAAAAGATCAAAAATATATAGTGCTCTATTAGAAAAAAATTAAGCTGTCTGACATTTTGGGAAATGGCGGCTTTTTTAAAATCGCTAAATGCATAATTTTACTAGCCAAGTGATCAAGGTGAAGTTCCCCATTTAGTTTAATGCATCCATGCAGGTTTAAAAGATCCCAATGGTGGCACACTTTAAAAAAATCACCCTGTTATATCCAACCTAATATGGCACAAGAGTAAGTCAGATATGGAATCATAATAAGAAAGACATGATTTTATGATAGCAAATGCATTGTGAGTATTGCGATTACTTTTTGAAGGCAATACGTAACTAATTATTCCTTTAGTACTGGAGTTTTTTTCATGAAATATTCTGAAATAAGTTTATAAAATGGCATACGGTTATAACAACTCATGCAAAATTTGTACTAATGCACTCGAAATAGTTGAGCAACTGTAACTGATGTCACAGATACAATGTAATTGATTTCTAAAATAGTGCAGGTAAAGCTTTTTGAATGATAAATCCCCATTGCATTCCTCACTCCTCCTGGCCTGCATGCTGATGAATTTACATTCCTTTATTTTTGTCACCAGGATGATTATAAGAGGTTTGGAATATCACAGGTTTTAAAAACATACAATAAACACATAAAAAGATGTTTGATGTTATACAGTATATGATGGTTTGCCTAGTTAAGTGTACGTTCTTATCTCGGTCTTCAAGGAATAGGACTTATTAGAATGTCCATCTGTATTGGGAGAAAGCTGGACATCCTAAGCTTACACGGCAGAATCTCTGGAACTTATTAAGATCACCAGATTTTACAACTGAAACAGTAAATAAACCAGTTTAAAAACTAAACTTAGGTCACAGGTGGAAGTTGGAAGTCATTTTCTTAGATTGGTTAACATATTATATATTTGATGGTATACTCAGGCCTTCCACTAGGTCTGAGAAAAAAAGTAGGACATTTTAATGAAAAAAGTAGGACATTTAACGAAAGGCGCAACAGTCACACTTAGCGTTGTATTATTATTATTTATTAATTGTATTCCATACGGGGACCCCCCTCGTTCCGCATGCATGAATTGAGAGCTAAAACAGCTGAATTTATCGAAGCAAAAATAATACTGAAAACTAAATCCAAGACTATGAAGTAGTTTTGTTCTCATTTGAACCTACAATATACTAAGATTAGTTCAAACGGGCATTAATCTAAATTTATGACTAATAAATTAGGTCTTACCTAATGACTCACAAATGAATGTTAAATTTATGAGATAAATAAATAGAAATAACACTTTAAAAAATTATTTCAACCCAAAATTCATGCATGTCCCCGCTCTTTATAATTTATTTTCTCTTTTACTACAAAAGAATAGAAATACATAACTTATTTATATTTTTTCATAATGTAGTATTTAAAAAATACTTAGAGAAAGGAAACTAAACCATTATTTATGTATCAAAAGTTCATTAGCTGTTTTTAATCGTTTGGTTGAAATGTCAATCATCTCTGAGGCTAATGACACTTCTGCAAAGTCTTTCCTTTTCATAGCCAACTGGAGCTTCTTCTTGCCTTCTTCTAGAAGATTTTCAGCAGCTTTGATCTCATTTCTTGCTTTTATCTCTTTTTCTTTAGATGCCTCTTTTTCTTTTTGTTCAGCAGATTCCTTCTGTTTCCTTACTTCTTCATCTTTTCTTTGAGCTAAATACTCTTTGTACTTGGAGCTTGCCCCTTTAGCTGCATCTACCATTCTCTTTGTTATTTTAATATTTTCTACTTTGCCATTGACTCTTACAAAATCTTTTACAACTCTCAAGCCAATTATGGTATGCTCATTGAGTGCCTTCCTTTCATTGGTCACAATATTATTGTTCATAGAAAACCCTCTCTCAACATCTGCATTTCCATGTGCTAGTGTTAGAAGTGAGGGCAAATAACTAGCTAGCTGAGGATATCTGGGTTTACCAGTTGATGTCTTTAGTTGAAAAACTTTATTCCAGTAGGAATCCACCCTCATGTACTTGACCTCAGTCTGTGTCTTCGATTGGATATACCAATCTTCTGCTACATCCAAATCTGATTGGTATCCTAACCATTCCTCTTTAAGTCTATCAATTTTTTCCTCTGTCAGACCATGTGGTACTTGGGTGATTATCCGTTTGAACATGTCATAGCTTTTTTCTTCTTTTCTTGCCAACCCATGCAGGCACTGCATATTTTTCAGTATTTTGTTGTCGATGGGCAGATCTTTCATTAGCTTGTTGGTCACAGTAATAAAAAAAGAACTTATAGCTTGGTAAAACTCAGACTTTTCTTTGTCAAGGATCTTTAATGAAAGTAGAGTTTTTTTAGCTTCACTTCCAACTTCTAAGTCTTTAAACTCAAGCAAGTTTGATTTTTTTACCTCTATGTGACTGATGTTGTTTTTGTGTTTTTCAATTTCTTCAGCTTTGATAAATTTTCTCAAAAGAGTCTTCATTAAATGGTTCATTTCATCATACAGTACATGAACCAATGGTTGTTCAGATTGAAACATTGTCAGAAACTTAGAAAATACAGCACTGATATGAAGCAAAAACTGCATTAGAGGAAGAAGAATGTTATTCTTCAAAGCAGAGCAGATTCTTTGGTACTTATAATTCTTGTCGAGACTCTTTGAACTTTGGTTTTGTGGCAAAAACTTGAAAAAATAATGTTTCAGTGCCTCATGCTGTTCGATAAGTCTTTTCAAGACTGGACCAATACTCAACCATCTGCTATTTACATACTGACAAAAAAAATGTTCTTCTACTTGCATTAGCTCTTGACTTTTCTTGTAATCTTCTCTTCTTGCAGCAGACAGTTTGAAAAATTTGAAGATGTCAGTTGCAAATTCATCTATCAGTGAAAATGGATGGTCACGAAGTCCACTTCCAAAAGCATTGTGGACTTTGTGGAGAGAACAAGGTCCAATGTCCACTAGACCTGGGGAACCTAAAGATTTAACCTGTGAGTTAAGTTTGGTAAAAAGGGACTTGTTCACATTAGGACCATCCATTGACACCATAATAGCTTTTGAAATTGAGACACCTTCAATTTCAGATGATTTGATGATTGCATCAAACATGGTTTCTGCTTCAGCATGGCCCAAAAATATCGAAGTTAAATACCGACATTGGACTGGTTCTGCTACCTGCTGTGGTGACCAATACCTTACGTAGAGGTCAAGTTGTTTTTTAACTTGAGTTGTAGTCGTCTCATCGAGGCACAAAGTATAAAAGTTGTTTGACTCTCTAATATCCCTGGTTAGTTCTTTAACTAAGAAAGGACCCAATCCAAAGGAAATCAAATATGAAGCTTTGGTTTTGTCCATGTTAAAGTTCTTGGCACTTTCACCAAACATTAATGTAAACACTTCATGAAGACCATCACAAGAAGCAAAAGAAAAGTTTGATTGGGCTAGCTTGAAAGCCCATATTAACTCCGCACGAATAGGATCCTCCAAAGTAACCGCACTTTCCTTTAGCACTGATGTTGTTGCGACACTACCGCTTTCTGTCACTGTGAAAACAGTTTGCCGAGCAGAGAATGCAACATTCGCTTTTGAATAATGTTTTTTAGTTTCACTGTGCTTAATTAGTTGGTCTTTGCCTCTATTTGCACAGGAAAAATAATGATTACATATCTTGCAATGCACTTCAAAGTCATTTTTGCCTTTCTTGCACCACAAAGACATAAGATGCTTGTTAGAATCTTGGCTCAAAAGCCAGTCTTCTTTGAAATGTGTTTCCCGTGGCATTTTTTGTACTATAAACTATTCCATCATCTTACTGCCTGAAACAAATTAAACACATTAGAAAATAAGCATAAAACCATTGAAAATAATAATATATATATATAAAATACACTATAAGGCTAATATATATATAAAACACAATATAAGGCTAATATATATAAAACACATCAAGTTATAAAATGCCAAGATTTGAAAGGTAGCTTTGCTACTTATAAATTGCAAAAATGTATGTAAACCGTTTAGTTGAGAAGGATTTTTACACAGAATACAATTATTTTATTAGCCTTTTATTGGTGTAAGTTCATCAGACAGGAATTAATTCACAAGCAGCTCTTGTCAATTAAATCCTATCTGATGAGCAGGCTTCCAACCCACCTTAGAAGCCTAAACGCCCTCCATCCACCCACTTCTTATTTTACAAATACAATAAATCTTTTTAAAACTGCCTATTAATATAAAAAATAAAATGATCCTTGGTCTTACATACGGTACATAGTGAGTATTTTAGAAGAAAAAGGCTTACCTTTAGGGTCGGGTAGGTTCAGAATCCTTAACACAGTCCCACATACAAAAAAAACACATCGTCGGGAACGCACAAAGAGCAAAATAGATACAAAATTCCACACATCACACTATAAATCCTAAAACCCATCATCCAAATTGCATGGTTTTACCATGGCTTTACTTTGAAGCCTCCGAATTATAGTGTATATGTAATATTTAATTTATTTTTAAAAAACAGGCTAAAAATTCCAAGCAAATCTGTATTTTTGGGGTAAAATAGTGGATTATTCCTGAAATTTCAAAAAAAGTAGGAAAAGTAGGACATTGCTGAAAAAGTAGGACAAAGTAGGACATTTTTTGAAAAAGTAGGAAAAGTAGGAAAAGTAGGACAAGTGGAAGGCCTGTATACTACATAAAGAAGAAATAGTACTCACTAATATAGTAAAAGACTGTTTCAAAGAAGGAGCAAATTAAGAAGTAATACGTTATAAAACATAGTAGGTTGAGATTGGTTATAAAATAAAAGGAAAAACAAGCACGATAATTATGCTTTTTGACTACTAAATTAAACAATACCAAATTAATCATTGGAGGCTCTAGTCCTTAAGTATTCTTTAATTTATTTATTTTTATTTATTCTTAGAACGCTGATTGTCAAGGTATGGATTTCAAATGATTGTAGATGAGTGAATGTAGTCATTGTTACAAACTGAAGCCAACTAGAAAGTTAATTAATAAACCCCACGGCGAGCCTCAGCTACTGGGCGGGTTGCAGGTGGCGGATAGTGAACGTTCCATCCTGTCTTTGACAGGGTGGACAACTGTGAATAAGGGGTAACCCCAATAAGCAGTCCCGGACCGAGGCCCGCAGGGGCAGCTGAGGTGTGCAGCTGACGGGAGCAGTGACCCCGCGGACCCTGAACTCAACACCACACGCAACTCATACAATTACATGACACTGTCTCAGGGGCTAGAAGTAGGAATGGAGCCTCCAAACCGCGGGTACTATGACCCTAGGGCTCTTGAGGGTACAGTTGTTAAAACCGGGATGACACACCGGGCTGCCAGATAGTACAGGGGTCCGACCTGGCCTCACCAGCATGTGGTGGCTGCCCTATCAGCTGGCGAAAATCCCGATCCTGTTTACACTGCCAGTTGGTGACTGGATGGGACCGTGTAAATGGGTTAGGGGGGCACTTCCGAGGCCACAGGGGTTCCTGGGGGCATGGGTGCGCTCGAGGGGAGGTGGCAAAAGAAATATGGATGGCCCTTGGGACTTGAACACCGATACACACACATACATACACAACAATCACTAAACATGAACAAAGAGCAAAAAGAAACAAGTCTGAACGTGCCAGAGGTAAGGGAGCAGCCCAGCTCAGATGTGAAGGCAGACAAGGGCGGCGAGTCTTCGGACCCTGCCCAGTCTGGCAATATCAGGACCACGCAGGAGGCCTTTGAGGCCTTCGCGCGTGAGTCTCAGGCCCGGATGGATGAGGATGAAGAGTCTCTCTCATCCTCTCCACACCCTCCCTCCCTAGAGGTGCAAGCCCTGCAGGAATGCGTGGACTCGCTGAATCTGGGGGAGGAGGGGGAGGGGACGTCGGTGGCCTAGGGTCCGGGGAAACCTGGACCTGGCACACCGGCAGATCCTCCGGGTAAGAGGAGGAGGCCCAGTGGGGCGGCAAGAAGGAGGAGGAGGAAGGCGAAAGCCGTAGATCTGGGGCAGGAGGCAACGGGGAACCAGAAGGACGCTGGGGGCAACCTACAGTGCACGTCAGGGAACCCTGCTGAGGCCCGGAAAACCGGCACTAAGCGTGGTAGGGACGATTCGTCGGACCAACCAGGCTTAAAAGCCTCCCCTACGGGAGTGGAGACCCAGGGTCAACCTACGAAGAAACCTAGGCCCCAGGGAACCACTCCGAAATCTTCAAAGGAAGAGAAGCGCCCTAAGGCCTCCTATGCCAGAGAGGCAGAGGTCGGCTTAAGGGTGGCTATTGTGAGAGAGGGTTTCCCTCTGGTTAAAATAGATCAGGAGGCACAGCTCCGGGATGTACAGGTTGCTGTGGGCTCGGAGGTGAACAGGCTCCTTGGTGGGGACCGGCTGCCGAGAATCCGGGACACGTACCTGTCGAAGGGTGCTGTCGTGGTGGTCTGCGAAGACCAGTTTACTGTGGACTGGGTGAAGACCATCACTCCTGGTTTGAAGATATGGGAGGGATCCGTACTGAAGGTAGTAGGTATGGATGCACTTCCTAGCTTCAAGAAGGTATTTCTCTGGGTCCCGGGTCCCCCGGCGAGTACAGAGACATACCTAAAACGATTATGTCACCTTAACCCAGGCCTCCAAACTGAGCTGTGGAGGACACTGGACCGTAAGGAGACACCTACGGGTGTCAGACTTGTGGTCACGGTGGACTCTGCCTCACTGAAGGTCATGGAGAATCAGCAGAGGAAGCTATACTGCGGAGTCGGCATGGCTACAGTCATGCTGCCCGTAGGAAACTCCTCCAAATAAGATAGGTACTCTAATAGATGTAGGGTTAGGGCTTGACTTTTTAGGCACTAACTCTCTCTGTTTGAGTTCCAGGGAAAGCTACCGACACGACGGTAGAGACAAGAAGAGGCTTGGGCTACCCGAAGCAAGAGGGGGACCAAGGGACAAGGAGCTGGAGTCGAGGTAATGGTAAGTTTTATACAAGCCAACCTCAATCATAGTATTGAGGCCTCTACTATACTAGCTAGAACTGTAAGAGATAGAGGGGTTAATGTTGCTCTTATTCAGGAACCGTGGATTCGGGATAACTGTATTAAGGGTCTCAACATTCCTACATATAAGCTCTACGGGGGATCGAGCGGGCTGAAGCCGCGGGCGGCCATTTTGGTTGCAGGCGTGGATTGTTTGTCTCATACCGGAATTCTGTGGAGGAGATGTGGTTGCAGTGATTATTAAACTGCAAGAGGTTAATGGCGTAAAGAGGAAACTGGTGGTTGCATCAGTATACCTCCCATACGATAGGACGACCCTCCCACCATCAAGAGAGATGGTGGCGTTGGTGGATTACTGCCGGAGCGGGAACCTTGAGCTAGTGGTTGGCTGTGACTCCTACTCTCACAAAGAGGTTTGGGGAAGCAGTGACACGAACGAGAGGGGCCTTGCTCTTGCAGAATACCTGGGCAGTACCGATCTTTTGGTACTAAATAAGGGTAATCTCACAACCTTTTCGAACATCATTAGGAGGGAGGTTATAGACATAACTATGGTCTCAGCCTCAATGTTTCATGACATAGGGGACTGGGAAGTTTCGCAGGAACCCTTGTTGTCGGACCACAGACAAATCTGCTTTGTGCTTGAGGGCCAGACAACAAAGAGGGTGTACAGGAATCCCAGACAGACAGACTGGGCCTCCTATTCGGTGGAACTGTCTGACAGACTGGATCTAATTCCTAAAGGCCAGATTCGATCTGGGCAGGATCTAGAGGAGAGGGCGGCACTCCTTACGGAGGCTGTAATCACCTCTTATGAGAATAACTGCCCTTTGACACAAAGGGATGCTCGAAGCCGGAGATGGACCCGAGAATTAGAGGACCATCGAAGGAGAACCAGAAGGCTCCTCGGCAAGGCCAACAGGTCCGGTATTGATGCCGACTGGCTGGCCTACCGGGAGTCCCAAAGAAACTACAGGCGAGAGGTTCGTAGATTCTCCAGGAAATCCTGGAGAGACTTTTGTTCCTCTATAGAGACAACCTCAGCAATGTCTAGGCTACACAAAGTGCTGGCTAAGGACCCTGGGGGAGGACTGGGACCCCTCATTAGAGAGGATGGGGAGTGGACCAGTTCAGAAGAAGAGACCTTGCAACTTTTATTTGAGACTCACTTCCCGGGATCCGTCGAGGAACCGGCGGCGGGCCCCCCCACTTTGGTGGGGTGGGCTTGCACTGGGGCCTCGCACGGGGACTGGAGTGAGGCAAAGAAGGTTGTCACAGAGCAAAGGATTAGGTGGGCTGTTGAGTGCTTCAAGAGCGCTGGGCCGGATGGCATCCTACCTGAGCACTTGCAGAGGGGTCTGGAGCCGCTCCTACCCCACATGACCGCAATTTGTAGGGCCTCCCTGGCCTTGGGTTATATTCCAAGGCTGTGGAGGACCGCAAAAGTAGTGTATATCCCCAAATCTGGAAGGGGTACACATTCCAGACCTAAAGACTTCAGACCGATCAGCCTCATGTCTTTTCTTTTAAAGACATTGGAGAGGCTGGTCGACAGGCATATGAGAGACGGGGTGTTGAGTAATAACCCACTCCATACAAACCAACACGCATACATGGCTGGGAGATCTGCGGAGTCGGCTCTTCATAGACTCGTCACGAGGGTTGAGGGGACGATTCGGCAGAAGGAGCTAGCCATGGGTGTCTTCACGGACATAGAGGGGGCGTTCAATAATGTCTCCCTACAGTCTATGATCGATGCTGTCGTTAGGACGGGCATCAATGGCATCATTGTCAGATGGATTGAGGCCTACCTACGCAGCAGAACGGTTAAGGCAACATTGAACGAAGCGTCAGTTCAGGTTGTAGTCGGCAGCGGCTGCCCCCAAGGGGGCGTCCTTTCCCCTCTCCTGTGGTCCTTGGTGGTTGATGACCTACTAAGGGCGCTGAACAGGTATATGCTCAGGCATATGCGGACGATGTGTGTATACTGGGCGTTGGTAAGTTTGCCAGCACGGTGTCGGACATCGTCCAGGCTGCCTTGAGATACCTAGAGAGGTGGTGTAGGGACAAGAGGCTCTCTGTTAATCCTAACAAGACAGAACTTGTACTTTTCACTAGGAAGAAGAGGCTGGATGGCCTATACATGCCCACCATGGGAAATATGGAGCTAAGAGCTACAGGGTCGGTTAAGTATCTGGGGGTTATCCTGGATGCTAAACTGAACTGGCTCAAGCACCTTCAGGAGAAAGCCAGGAAGTTCAGAATGGCTTTCTGGGCTTGTCGGAGGGCCATCGGGACAACGTGGGGTCTAAAACCAAAGATGGTTTACTGGCTATACACGAGTGTACTTCGGCCCTCATTATGTTATGCGGCTGTTGTCTGGTGGCCGGCCATGGCACAGAATAGTGCAAGGCTAACACTAGACAGATGTCAGAGAATGGCGTGCCTGGGAATCACAGGCGCAATTAGAACAACCCCATTGGCGGCGATGGAGGTCCTCACTGGGCTCCACCCAATGGACCTGTTTGTAAAAGGGGAGGCCTGTAAAGCGGCCTTCAGAATAAGGACGACTGGTGGCTGGCTGTCTGGCCAACCAGGACTCCATGGGAGTATACTATCTGGGGACATTGGTCTGGACCCGTTGATTTCGATGGGAACAGACTTAATGGTACCTAAGTACAGAATTGACAGGCGGGTTAGGGCCTTCCTTCCAAGCAGAGATGAGTGGATGAGGAGTACCGAGCCCGCACAAGTAAAAGGAAGCGTCTGGTATACAGACGGCTCACTTATAGAAGAAGGTGCGGGTGCGGGGGTGTACGGGAGGGGAGCACGGAAAGTTCTGTCTGTACCTCTAGGGGCCCATGCAACCGTCTTCCAGGCGGAGGTGATGGCTATCATGATAGCCACACAAGAAGAAATGCGTCTAGGTGGCTTCGGAGGAGTTGTCTCAATCTGCTCGGACAGCCAGGCGGCGATAAAGGCAATCATGGCACCACGTACCAGCTCTAAGCTGGTATGGGAGTGCCAGGGGATCCTGGAGACTTTCTGCCAGCGTAAACAGGTGAGACTTATATGGGTCCCTGGGCATGCTGGTATTGATGGGAATGAGAGCCGATGCACTGGCTAGGAGAGGGGCAAAATGCCCACTGCTGGGGCCGGAGCCGGCTCTTGGTATTCCTCTTCAAAAGGTAAAAAGAAGAATTGACAGGTGGACCTCTGAGGAACACGATAGTAGATGGAGGACCGAGTCCGGGCTCAGGCAGTCTCGTGCTCTTATCCAAGGACCGGGTCGCAGGTACAGCGGAGATCTGCTGAGCTGTAACCGGGCCAAGGTGAGGGCGGTTACGGGTATGCTGACCGGACACAATCTTCTTAATAGACACATGAAGATTATGGGCCTAACAGAGGACTCCACATGTAGGCTCTGCGAGGAGGATGAGGAGAGCTCCATACACATCTTTTGTCATTGTGGAGCTCTCTCATCTCTTAGGTATAGGACTCTGGGTGCCGCTTTTCTGGAACCAGAGGATATTAGAAGGGCTACACTCGGGGAGATCATGACCTTCATAAGGGGGACTGGTCTCTTGTGACACTGTCGCCAGTCTCGGGGCGCAAAGGGCCATGGAGTCTAGGCGCAGTGGGCTTGGCGACAGGACCACAACCCGGTGTATCAAATCTAATCTGAGGTCGCGTGGTGTGACTCCGGAGGGTGATGTTTTGAATCTCCGGAGGTTGCTGCGGGAGCAGATGTCCGCGGGTACGGCGGTGGAGTGGTCTGATCTACTGGAGGTTGATGATGAGTTGTTGGTTTGTAAACGTAAGGTGGAAGATTGGGAAGGGGTGTTAGAAGATTTGCAGTTGGAACCTCCAGTGGGTCGTGACCAGGCCTGCCGCCTTGCACGTCTGGGGCATCTGCTTGCCCGCTTACGGATGGTCAACCGGGCATCGGGGTTGGAACCGTCGGATAGGGCGTGGATCTTGGAGAGTGTGTCTAGGCTTGAAGAGATTTTTCAGGACCACAACCCGGTGTATCTAATCTAATCTAATCTAATTAATAAACAAATAACAAATGAACAGCTGTTGGTATTAAGCTGATCCCTTTAAAAATGTGTTATGATTTGATTGTGATCGAAGTGAGAACCTGTTAATGCTACAAGTAGGGACAGTTATGGGTAGTGCCAGTGGGTTACTTTTACAAATACTAGATAGCGCAAAAATAACACTGATTTGAGTAGCATAGTACAAGGAGCTACCTCTGTAAGTGTATGGGTGAGGCACTACCACTGTAAGTGTGTGGTTGAGTCACTACCACTGTCCGTGTATGGGTGGGTATTGTGTCCGAAACTGAGATAAATGACTTGATGGACTCTCCCACCCACCTCATGACACATGATTTGATGAACCCTCCCACCCACCCAATATATGACTTGATGGAGGGTCCGTGGCCTTGACCAGAGGGTTTCGAGATCATTGCAAGATAACAGTCAAGCAACATCAAGCGTGGCTGTCCCTCGGATGGGTGACCATCTGAGCAATCCAGTCCTTGTATGCAGCCCGCCTCCTTGGTCACTGGTGGTGGTTCGGAAGTCACCCTTTAGCCGTTGGTCCCCAGGTTGTGTTTGAGAGGGCTTCTCAGATCTTTAACTTTTTACAAGTGGAGGGGAGCCGTTAGTGACCGCCCAGTGATGCCATCTTGTAGGTTAGGTGTCCAATTTCAGTTGCAATGGTGCAGTGGACTATAGTGCTTTGAAGTCTCCACCACAGGACAACATGTTCCAACCTTGGGCATAACTTGTCGCTCGCTACAGCACATTCTGACTAGTGGGTTGACCCTTACAAGATTATGATTGTTCAGAAGCTTCACTAACGTGATTTTGAGCAACAAAGAATGTTTTGTAAGAGAATGATAGATGTTGCATATGATGTTTTATTAATGATGAGTGATGAAGCTCACTTTCATTAGCTGTAAACAAAAAGAACAGTTGCTATTGGGCACCTTTTAACCCATGGGAATTGCATCAAACACCACTGCAGTCCTTAAATGATGGTATGGTGTGGTGCATCAAAAATAGGCATCGTTGGACCTTATTTTTTTTTTAAGGATGGAGCAAAGGTCAGAATTCTAAACGTTATGTTCCTATGCTACACAATTTTTGCCGGTCACAACTTGAGGCTTTGGGGAATCAACTTGGAGGAGATGTGTTACAGCAGGATGAAGCTACAGCCTACGCGAATCGTGCTTCCTTCAAATTAGTTAATGCAATTTTTCCCGATCACGTGATTTTACACTTCAGGGATCTCCACTGGCCTGTATTCTCACCAGATCTGACACCACGCGACATCTTCTTGTGGGTCCATTTAAAATTCAAAATTTACTGCAGCAAATCTTATTCACTAAACGGTTTGAAGGTGGCAATCCATAAAGTAATTGCTGATATTTCACAGGATATTTTTAATAAAGTTTTTGCGAACTTTGCTGAGAAATTTGAAGGTGTATATTTGCAGACAGACGACATTTTAACGATGTTATTTTTATAAATTAATAGTTTTTTGGAGAACATGTTATCCAATTATTAAATTGAGTAAATAATTGCTAGTTATTTAATTATGTTTTGTTTCTCCTCAAGATAAATATAGTTACTGTTTATTAAAATCCATGTGTTTTTTTGCAAAACTCAGTATATCAATAATTTACTTCTAACAAAGCTTATTATTCCAATGTTAACTTTTATATGTATAAGTTGGTTCCCGAGTTAGGGCTACTAGTTTAATAATTTTTTTTTATTTTTATAGGTTATATTATTTACACTCTGAAGATGGCCTAAGAGCCGAAACCGGTCTTGTATTATTATAAAAAATGAATAAAATGTTACTTAATTATTATTACTATTCAATTTAGTTAACTTTTATATTGCTAATGAAAGTTATGTTGTAACTTGCATAGACCAAACAGTCACAAATATTATAGTCAAATTAACTTTATAATGGTCTAAATTCTTAAGTCACAAAAAATTAAGAATTTAGACAGAAGCATACATTTAGGAGCCTATGTATATTATATATTCATTTTAAAACTTTAGCTGCCGTGTCAGTCCAGTGCGCCTAAAGGCACTTTGTCTCAGCTAGATGCCGCCAAGCCACTACACCCGACATTGTTGCTCAGCAACCTTTTGGTTTTTTTATTGTTACTCAACTGGTCCTGCTTTCTTAAAGAAACCGATCACACTTTATTAAACTGCAAGCATCATACTATTTACAGAGCAAATTTCAAAGTTTTTGGTTATTTAAAAAGTTGTTCATAAAACTTTAAATTTTGGCAGGTTCTATGGACAAGTTGTCGGGAGTATTGGCCCAACAGACTTATTTTGTGAATTTTGGTATTAAAATAACGTAATACATGTTGAATAATGGATTGCTTTCATCATTCATTATTGTTTCAAAGAAATAATTGTACCGTTTTATAATAATAAAATACATCAATTAGGCCTTTCAATCAAAGTCACAAAAATAATCGTATGACTTCACAATTCAAAACAAAGCCATATTCACAATTAAACAAAGCAGACTATAGTGTCATCGAGAGTATATGTAAGAATGTAAGAATATGGATATTAAATGTTTTATTGTTGCGTTTTGTTTTGTTCACAGAAGTGAAGTTAGAAAAGTCACAGCTGAGGCCTGCCTATGACCACAGAATATAGAGATACAGAAGCCCCACGGTATAGGAAATAATGAAACGGGCAGTTCGTGGTATTTCTCAAAATGAAGGCGTTGAGACGGTCGCTAACTGGCGCGGTGTTGCCAGATCATAGTGCGGGATTCCCGTTTTCCCACAGTGGAGGGAGGAATACAGAATGGACAGACAAAAATCCAACCGACAGTCAGACAGGGCACTGAGGGCAAGGCCCGGAATAGGCCTACCCCCGCTTACGTTCACTGAGTTGCATTTACTCCGCGTATTTTGACCCCATACATCTTCTTGTTTGAATTTTAGCAAAATTCTTCTAATATATAAGTTATACGTTGAACAAAGTGAAACCTATTTTATGCACTTCTAAATAAAGGGATTGTTTAATTGTATTCTTAATAAACAAGTTTATGAAACATTTATGATAATTTATCAAATTAAATTATGAAACAATTAATTGTTTAAGGAAGATAAAATAACGATGGATGATAAGAAAACCAAAATTTTTATTCTGCAGTTAGCTTGGGCATTGTCAGTGATATTACACCACAAGGAACTATAAAATATAACATATAATTTAGACATATATGCTATACAGAATTTATTCACCACAATTTCTCAATACATCCCTCTCATAAGCTCATTATTTTTACTAATTTTTATTAGGGCTTAATATTTTTAAACCTTTCAATTAGCCAAATTGATTGATTTTTTTACTTATTTTATACCGACTGAATATCATCAATGTTTATAGATACTATATACTGTACCTGAGCAGATACAGTGATAAGCAAATTGTATTGATGGCACATGCTTATAAGGATCCTTGAAACATATAATTAGAAGTTATACTTTTAACTATCGATACATTTATAAACTATTTACATTAATAAACATTTGATTAAACCCAAAAACAAAACATAAATTGTTACATAAATACGCCCTAAAAGTGTTATACAATACAAAATAAATACTGTAAACACATAGTAAACATATAGACTATTTTAAAAATTATAACTTATTACCAAAATTTCTCATATCTCGATCTTTCATAACCACATTATTTTTATTCATCTTACTCAACCCTCTATTTTCTACATCCCTTTTCACATTTTTAAACCTTTCAATTTGGCCAATTTAATAGGGCGCTTATTACTGATTGTAGATACTTTAAAGTGGACAGATTAAGAGACAAAAAATGAATATTGGTGACACAGTTAAAAGACTGATTTATATCCAAGTCTTTAGAACAGATAAAAGTCTTAAACACAATTACTAAGAGAAATTAAATTATCAAATTATGTATGGAAAAATAACCATACAAATTAGTTACTTCACAAGACAATTTGTTTGTCATGACATTCAAATGACCGCTACTCTGTAAAGGATAATCCTTTCCAAGTCCAGTTTGCGACAATTAATTCTCTTAAATAGACCTTTCATTGAATACCAAACTTGGCTTAGATTTACGATGTTTGTTCAACTCCTCACGGGCTGTACCAGTGAATGGATGAAAAGTCACTAATGGTATGAAAAAGTAGGTTTTTGTGACCAAGATGATGTGCAAGATTTCACTTTTATATGTTAAGTCATATAAAAGCTGTGACAGCGTTTCTATATTTTTTCAGATTGTATGCACGCTATATGTACATTGTACATGTTGCCGACGTTTCAAGTGCATTGCAGTTTCATCTTCAGGGCAACACACTCTGTTACTAGATCCACAGAGTATATGTAATGTACCTGGTGATGAGTATGTCGCCCTGAAAATGAGAGCTGCAATGCACTCGAAACGTTGGCAACATCTAATTAGTGTACATAGCAATCAGACACGGTCCTACCCGGATTATGATAATGTAAATAGTTTGGTCTAACGTGGAGTTTATATCAAACTGGTTTCACTTATTCATCTTAACGATTAGTCACCAAATACGAATGTGGGTATACTTTTACTACAGGAAATATATCACATAGATCAGTGAAGTAAGGTGTGTGAATAGTGTGCGACTGCAGCATTCGTCACATTCACTCCGTGAACGCTGATAGCGCTACCATAAATAAGGTTGAAGACGGGCTTTGCTAAACACTTTAACATTTTAATTTAGTATTTTTCAGTTTACTTATGGCATTGTGACAGTTTTAGGCAATAGAAGATAAATTGACAATGCGGGGACAAGACGCAGAAGACGTTTGATTAATTTATATTAACACATGGCACAAATGGCTCGAGGAAAATAATCTAGGCCTAAATGATGTGTATTATTTAAAAAATTTCTTTCACTTACCACAGTTCTCCACGTACACTTGTGATAGATGTTTTGGGAACCTTAACATCCGCAGTGATTCTATTTGTATAAATTTTTATACTTCCTCTATCACAAACTGTCGTAGTCTTTCTTTCTCTCCATTAAAACACTAAGTTATAACAAGACACAATGATAAAATAACCGAAACCAAACCAATTTTATTCAGAAACTAGGGGACACCCCTGCCCGCTTCGCATGCCAACCCCGTCGTCACTCGCTGTGCTCGTGAGATATGGGTCACTTGCGGCCTCGTGGGGGAGCTCGGCCTTCGGCCACGCCAAGACGCTCTGCTACAGGCCTCGCGGGGGAAGGTTTGGCTTGCGGTCTCACCAGCACACTCTGCTACAGTCCCATTTGATGAACTCGGCCTGCGGCCTCGTGGAGGAGCTCGGCCTATGGCCTCGCCAAGACGCTCTTCTACAGGCAGTTATGGAACTCGGTCTACGGCCTCGCGGGGGAAAGTTCGGCTTGCGGCCTCACCAAGATACTGCTACAGTCCATTTGTGGATCTCGGCATGTCGCCTCGTGAGAAAGATCGGCCCTCTGCCTCGTCAGGATTTTTAACAATATGACTATTAATTTTGGTTTTTGGGGCAGCGGAACCCCTAAACATAGACTTTTCACAAATCTTATGGTAAATTAGTATTTAAGAGAAAAATACTTTTATTTTGATACCCTACTTGAGTGTATTAGTTTGACATTAGTACTCAATTTTGGGTTTTGGAGCTTCTTTTTATTTGGGGGGGGGGGGGGCAGAACCCTTAAACGTTGTCTCTTCCAAGATGTAAAGGTAAAATTTAATTTTTTAATTTTTGAGATAAATACCTATAGTTTGATGCTCCACTTGTAAGTTTTATTTTTGTACTCCCTTTTACTGGTTTTAGGAGTTTTTTTGTTTTGTTTTAGGAGCATTTACCCCTTAATATTTATCCTGTTCCAAATCTGACATTTTATTTAGTTTCAGGAGAGAAGTGGCTTTAAATTAATACCTCACTTGAGTAGATTAGATCAGTTTTTAAAATTTTTACATTTTTAAAATTTTCAGTTTTTGAGCCCCCGATAGCACAAATGTTTGAGTTATTAAGCTGAAATTCATATATAAGGTGCGCGTTTGTTACACGTGTAGAACTGTGAATGTATGGACATTTTACTAAAGACTTTCTTCAACTTAGGTAATAAAAACTACTTTTTAGTGATTTTATCCATTGGGAACACTGGGGAAGTTTTGGGGTAAAAAAGGCTTGATCTTGATGAGTGAAAAAAGTAAACTTTTGTGAATTTTTCTGGAGGTTTCAGACAGAGAGCTTCAATTCAAGTATACCCGGGTAAGACGCCGGGAAATGCCTCAACATTTAGTGTCAGTGAGTCAGTCAGTCACTACATCGAGCTTTATAGTATATAGATTGACTGAGTTTTATTCAGAATTTTTTTTTTTTTTACAGACGGAAAGTATGCAGGAAGTATATGAACACGCGTTCTTTGAACTTTGCCTCAAATATTATTTTCCATCTAGTTTGAAGGAAACAGTATTCGTTCTAACATATGAGACGCCGACACAACGTTGTGCGTATTTTAAGGCGAATATGAACGATGATATGAGTGTAGTCTGGTTACTAACTGAGTTTAACTGTTCCTCAGAAAGTGCAATTTATTAATAGCCCAACAGCCACGGACCTGCAGCTTTCCCGTAAAATCCGAACCACGTAGTGTTGGTCTGATTTTCAGCTAACAGACAAGTCTGACACTCAGTTCTCTTCCCTACACAACATCCGAACCTTGACTACCATCCAACGTCTCTAGTAGTGTCCACGTCGATGGCAACCATTGTGCGGACGCCGTATCGGTATTAAGAGGACCGAGCATGGAACCTATCGCCTTCAATCTCCCAAAAACTTTGTCCCCATACGAGATTTATGTTCCTTTAAACATTTTTTACCCATTTAAAACTGTAAAATATAATAGTAATAATCAAACACCTAATTTTTTCTTAAGCTAGGGGATACCAAGGCACGCTAAGTGTGCAAAACCCCATTACTGGCTACGCTCATTTCACTCACTCGTGTAATTTTGTTATTTTTCTTCGTATTACATGCTTAACATTGTTTCAATACACTGTTAAAAATTACCTCTTATGTCAAGTGTGCAACAGTGTCATCCGTCATAAGCGTTCTCATTGTTAGGGTAACAATGATTTGCTAGTATTGGGATATTAGTTATCTGCCTTAATTTAGATTTTTTAGAAAAACTGTTGACAAATCCCCTCTTAGTATATGTCTATAGCCTATAATGAATGTTTATAGCAAATTTCTTGGTCTTATGATTTTTGAGAATTTGTGATTAGTCAGTGTTGTTTGGCTTTAATAATACTTAGAGAAGTCATCTCCCTAGCCACGATAAAATTGGAAAACATTTGTTCTTTGTAATAGGATTATTTATGTTTTATATTTATCTAATTTTCAGTTAGTCAAGTTTTGAGCGAAAATAGCACCCTACTGATGAATACCTGAAGAAACGTTTAAAATAATGTATTTTTAAATAGTTGATTAAGCTAAGTGTATGGAATTTTAGTCTGACAACGCCAATAAAATAGTAAAGTATACAAAATAATTTTACTAACATTTATGTAGGCTATTATTTACAAATTTGCAAGTATTTATTATTATTAATATCTTAAATACATTCATGATAGTACGCTTTTACACTTACTTTATTCATTTACACGGGCCTTCACACAGGCAAAATATTTTTCCATATGTTTTATTAACTTATTTTTACTTGTGTGTACAAAATCTAGGTCTCACCAAGTTATGCAAAACTTGTCGGTGAAGACCTATAGTAAACAAGAGAAACAAAAACGTATTATAGGAAAGAATACCTGATTATTTTAATTTTTTTCTAGTAATTACTAAGATTGGGCGGTTTAGGCAGGCACCGAATTAAACAAACAATAATTGTCAATAAAAAATGTTAATATGAATATTACGTTTTAACAGTAAAAGATGTACAGTAATATTGAAACTCCGCAATCCTTTC
>JAQJVL010005377.1:0-35848 GCA_035578905.1 Stictocephala bisonia | reverse complement strand
AATTTAAAAGAAATAATTGATATATAAATATAAATAAAATATAAATATCAATAAACTATTTACACTTGTCATTTACAGTTTGCTAAATGTTGAATTGTAAAAATAGCTTTTCATCAATAACTCTTTTACTCTTACAAATATTTTGGCATCTAAGGTATCATTAAAAAGTAAACTTATACTCATCAAACAAAATTATGACCACTTTTTAAATTAAATTAACATTTTTTATATATTTAAGGTTTATCATAGCATAAAAGCATGAATAATTGAATTGTAAGCATCATATCTCTGTACAGGCACCTCAATATATATTTCTTTAAAAGAAAATTGCTGGCCAAATCAACTTCCAAAAGTTGTGATTGTGAACTTTATTAAAAAAATCAACTAATTTACTCAAAAAAATTGATAAAACCCTGTCTCTTTAAGCGAATGTATAAAAAAAATAAGATTATCATTTTTTCTTAAATTATTTTTCAGTTTTGAACACTTTCAACTTTCAGAATCGGTATATAACAGCTATAATATTTCTTATTAGTATTCACCATGGTTATGAATGAAATGTTCCCAATAGTTAAAATATCACAATCAAAAAGTGTTCTCCTATTCCATAGATTACTCAAGGTATAAGAATATCATTTGAAAGAAAAAGAGTACTTTATATGCAGGCTAAGGAGAGTAGAAATAGTGGGCTCCTTGATTATGTTAGAAAGTTTTTTATCTTATTGAAAAAACAAATATTTTTAATAAGATAGTGCATAGGGCTAAGCTACTGGCAAAGGTTTATTTATGAATCTGAAATAAGTCAAATGGATTAAACTGGCTGGTGGTTAAATCAGTTGTAGAACTTTATTTGAAAAGTTACAAATTCTAACGTTGCCTTGTTTGTATATTTTTAAAATACTTGCTACATCTATTGAGCATCTTTTTTAAAAGTATAAATTTGTTCATTCACATGAGACTAGACATCATCTTAAATTCAAACTACCAACATATCGTTTAAAAGTAACTGAAAAAGTCCTATTTTCATGGGTATTAAATTGTATAATAGGCTTCCTCAATATATTATTAATTTAAATGAAAAATGTGTACTAACAGCTATACAAAAATTATTACTAGAGAACAATTATTATGATGTAAAAGAATACCTAAATCTTTAGTTTTAATATATTATTAATTTTGATAACTAAATGACGAAGCACCAATTTTGTATTACATTGTAATTCACATAAAATTTAATGTGCCAATAAAAATGGATGGATTGATAATACATAAAAAAAGTATTACTATGCTTACTTTTTAAAAAATTTTATCTTTCTCGGGGCCACTTTCCCCAAGATGGCTTAAGCTAGAGAAATGGTTTAAGCTCTGATATTATTTCCACCATAAGTTAGTTACAATTTTAAATTAACTTCCTGAAGACTCCAAAGAAGAGCAAATTACTGAACAATTCAGAAAAAAGTTAGTTAATTATGTAGCAAATAATTCATACAACAAAACCGAAGATTTCTTAGAAGATATTCATAAAAGGATATTAAAATTATCTATTTTAATCCAATTATCATTCTTTTATTTATTTAACAAATTCAAACAATTATTAGCGGTGATCTTTTCTAGAAATTTTTCATTTTTTTTTTTTTTAGAGTAACAAGTTAGACTTGTAAACCAAATTTTATAGTCTCTTAGGCCTCAACATAAAAAAAAAACTAACAATTCTCAAAATTTGAAAATAGTGGCATTTACATATTAAGCTGTAATGATTGGACAAACTGGGCGTTATTTCAAGACAAGATTCGATTAACATATTAAACCATTAACAACGTCAAAAAATTAAAAATATGCAGAACTTGTTAATAATCAGGCCACACTTACAAAATATAGAAACAAATCTTGAAATTTTACATACTTGAAAGAAAAGTAATTTAATGTAGAATGTCTTGAAAATTTTAAAAGTGCAAAGAATAATGAAAAATGTCTATTTAATGGCAAAGTCAATTTATAAAAAAATACTACTGAAGATGACTTGTGTACATTGTACAAAACACATATGAAGAAATGTGTTTAAGCTATTTATTATTAATATTATATTTTTCTATACACACTTCCTAGAGGCTTCAATTTTACTAGGAGTTAAAGTTATCATAATAACAGTACTTACTCTCAATATGTGTCCTTGGCTCTCCTTGTAATGTTGATCCTTCAAGCAAGACTCCAAGACTGCTGGTTTCTTGAACGTTTGTTACCATATAAGGGATGAAGAAGAGCGTGATGGAAGTGGGGATACTTTGGAGATTGTTGGGGGTGGAGAGTGGGGGGACGCGACAAGTGAAAAACTGAGATTCTGACCGTATTAAGTGCTACCCCTATCTGCGTATGTACGAAGAAAGAGGAAGAAGGAAAGAGGGATGGAGAGAGAAGGAGGGTGATAGAAAGAATGAGGGAGATGGCGAAAGCTCCTTTTCGAGGAAATTATCGATTGTTTTGACAAGGAAATAACTAGTTTACAAGTAATCGGTTAATTTTCCTTGTTATGTCCCAATGGGGAGCATCGCAAACCACTCTAAAAAAACTACCCTACCTAACTGACTTGAGAAGAGAGTCCTAGCTTACCTATTTTACAAGGAACTGTAATATTAAACATAAAAATCACTTTATTTCCACATAGTACAAAATAAAATGAACATATATAAAGAAAATACGAAATATACCTTACAAACAAAGTATTCCAGCAAAATATAACTTTTTTCCATAATTTACAACATCATAAAAAAGCTAAATAACCACAATGTAAAATAATTCGGTCTTATCAATGGCTATTTTAGAAACTGAATCCGAAAGTAGAGAAATAATTAATATAAAGAAATAAAATAATACAAATAAATATTTTGCTTGATTATAAAAATGACATTTATGCAAGGAAATGAGACTACATGGGCGCCAAAGGCCTGTGCGTAGGCTCGATTTATTATTTTTTCTTTTTTTAATTTAATTAAAGTATTAAATATATCCTGTGAAATTACGAAGTGCAATTTATAAAAGTAATATGTTAATTTGGAATAAACTATTTATGTGATATTATATTAAATACTGAATCCAAAATTAAAATTGACGTGAGAAAATAATACGAAATAAAAAGAGAATAAAACTGAAGATAATTTGCCGATTCGATAAAGGTGACATGCGGAGGGGATGAGGAGAAAAGGTCAAGGCCGCCTACAATCAGCAGAGATAAGGGTAGTGGTCTCCTCATCACTGAGCAGATGCAACCACGATTTTAGTCTCTTCTTAAATACTGCAATGGACGTGGAATCAAATAGCGTTTGACTTACGAATTGGACGATTAATATACATTTCATCAAATATAACTAATATAGGCATGGTATGCCGGACATAGCCGCTATGGCAACAATGTGTCTCGACATTGTTACAATAAAAAAAAAAACCCACCACAACGCTTTGTTTTTCTTCTAAATGTGTGTTTTTTTCTTTTTACAAATTTGAACAATTATAAATAATGTAACTTTATTGAGCAAACATTAAACATTTTGCAGCTTGTTATTGATTTTATCTATCAAACATTTACTGTGCAATTAAGTATTTCGTATGGCTAGCAAACTGTCGGCACTGGTGGCGCAGTGCTGTAACCCAGCTACATGGGGACAAAGTGTTTGGGAGATTGTAGGCGATAGGTTGGATGCTCAGTCCTCTTAATACCGACATGGCGTCCGCTCAATGGTTGCTGTCGGCGTGGACACTACTAGAGAAGTCTGAGGTGTCCATGTTGAGTGGTAATCATTGTGCGGATGTTGTGTGGGGGAGATAACTGAGTATCAGGCTTGTCAATTAGCTGAAAATCAGACCAGCACTACGTGGTTCGGATTTCACGTAAAGCTGTAGGTCCCTTAGTTGTCCTGGCTGTTGGGCTATTAATAAATTGCCCTTTCTGAGGAACAGTTGAACTCAGATAGTAACCAGACTACACTCATCCACACTCTTCCTACACTCATATAACCATTCATATTCGCCTTAAAATACCAACAACGTTGTGTCGGCGTCTCATATGTAAGAATATAAGAAGCATTCATAAAGCAACTGTAAAACATAAATTCCGTTGCAGAAATGTTATGATTCAAATGATAAAAATTACTATTTCAATTATGAGGTTGATAAGACAACAATAACCTAACTCCGGCCTTTGGCAGTTATTTGTTCAATGAAAGAAATAAGTATAATGACAAGAGTAATTGAAAGTATTTTTTCAATACGTTGATTTTTATACAATGAAACCATATAAAGTATGCAGCGATGAAACACATTTTTTTAATTATTATTTTTCAATACATGTTTATTGTGTCACAATACGATTATTTTATTGTGCATTTACGAAGTTGATAGTAAATTAAAGTGGGTGTTTATCATAATTTGAGATTACTATTTAACAATGTTGATTACATTTTACGTGTAAGGTAAACGATTTCTAGTGGAAGGGGGGACAAACGAGGTAATTTTAAAGAATGCATATAGTAAGCAAGGCAGTTGGTAGTAGATAGGAGCCATTTGCAATGGAATTACGAGCATTCACGTAATCAGTTCTGTTTTAATCAGGCAGTCCTTTTTGTGGAAGTGAAGGAGTAGGATTGTGTTTCAGCACTTGACGATACTTCAGTTCAGCAGCTTTTTTGCTTTAACGAAGCAACAACGGTATGCAGGAACAACCGTAAGGTAAGTTATTTGAATACTTCTTATTATAGATATATTATATTAGGCAGCTTAAAGCAGTAGCACTTTCTCAAAATTGCTTTGTAATTACTTTACAATAAATTAAATTATATATATATTTAAATCAATCAATAACAAAAACGAAATGACCATTACTAAAATGTACTTCAAAAGGTTATGTTTAAGTCAGACTCAAATACATACTCAGTGTTAAAATATTACAGATTATTGAGTAGCCAGTTAGAGAGTACGGGTTCGAGTTTTGTGTGGTGCGGTCCAAGCCATTTTGGGAGTCTATGACAAATAAATGTTGTATTTGTATTTTAGTAAAATTACTGTTTCGGCCCGTTACACATACCTTTTGCTTACCTAACCTAACTCATCCTAATCGTATACATACTAAAATAAAATTGGCAATTTGCGTTAAATTCGAGTGCCTTGTCTCCGGGACGACCTGCCGGCCGTCCCTGCGGCAGAAATGTATGCAAATTTGTTATTGGTTGCTAGTCATAGCTTCTATTAACTTTGTGCCATAACATAAGTGATTTGACGCTAACGTACTTTACAGGGATATCTTACATGAGTTATGTACATAAACTGACTGCGACCTATACTTCAAATATGATTTTACTAGTTTTATCGCTTTACTATCAAATCCTAGTACTTTGAGTTTTACAATAAGCGTGTAATGACGACCGTGGAAGGCTATCCATGAAAATTTGAATATACATTGAAATGAAATTGTGACACTTGAATTTTGTTTCAAACGTATGATTAATATATTCCCAGCCAAAATAAAATTACATCTATTAATTACTGTGTTGTGGAGATATTTTGTGATAATTAAGGAATGCGAACACCGAGAAGGTATCGAGGGTGTCTGCGTCGCCGCGATAAGATATGAGGACATTAAGATTTAAGTTGAACTGCTGTTTTGGAATTTCATTCCTTGTTCCCTGTGTAACGTCCTTCCTATTTTCTTTGCTATTGTTCAAACTGCCACATTTTGACAACGTTAGATGAACCATTTTAATAATATTAATGCCTTACCGAATTTTTAAACAGCTTTCGCACTCAATCTCGATATTAAAAAATCACGGTTGTTACGGTTAAAAAACGTCTATGAAAAAATGTTTAACTACAGTACAACTGGTGCTGACCACACCACAACAAGCATTGAACAGGACTATGGCTGAGCGGAAAGAGGGGGCTTCGTCGTATCAATTTAAACTTTTCTACGTTCAAATTACGTAGTCAACTGTACAAACAGGAAACATCAAAAACGTTTTTAATAAGTTGTATGCTTTCAAATATATTCTAAAAATATTTGGTTGTCGTCTGGCATATGGATATAGTAACTAATTGAAAAAAATCATAAAATATAAAGTACTTCGTAAGAAAGTGCACTAATTAACGTGCACGCAGTTGCGTCGTAATAACAAAACACAGAAATAAATATTTATTGCTGTATTCTCTGATCGTAATTTAGTTGTAATGAATCCGAGACTACTATCAGATTTTATATTATCGACCTCTCACTCTGAGGCGCTACTGCACTTACTAAACAAACGCTAAAAAAAATCTATTTACATATAATTTTCTGTGTTTGTCCTTGGAACGGAAAGAAGTTATCTTTTTTTTACATTATTACTTTGTTAATGCGCAGACTTTACCGCCCCTTTCGCTGCCTGTTTTCTTCGAATGGTCAAGGGCAGTCGTGTAAAGCAATTAAGTAAATTTCTGTCAGCAGCAGTTTTGTATTTTCTTAAGTTTTTCTACGTCTTTCCGTTAAAGTAAATTTTTACAATTACTAAATTTATTATATTTAAGTTTTTAAGACAGTGTTTAAGCTTACAAATAATGTTTATTTATTTCGCTTGAAAAACTCTGCTTGCAATAGTTTATTTATTGTCAGTTACAAACTTTATACATATATACATATACATACATACATATCCGGAAACCCGCTCCAGTTCACTCCTGGGTTCGGGCGTTCACCAAGCCTCTCCATTCCTGTTTGTTATTCCACATCTCTCTTCTCATCACCTCCCCCCACATAACCCCCCTCTTCTCCACATCGACTTTCACGCCATCCAACCATCTTCCCCTAGGTCTTCCTCTGGGTCTTCTGCCCACCACTTCCATCTCCTCCATTCTTCTAGGTATTCTTTCTTGTCTCATCCTCTTCACATGCCCGTACCATCTTAACCGTGACCTCTCCACCCCCATTCTCAAACTCTCTTCAGTTAAACCTCTTCTTATCTCGTCATTCTGGATCCTATCTCTTCGTGTTTTGCCTTTGATGGCTCTTAGAAATCTCATCTCCCCCGCTTGTATCCTACTCCACTCCCTTTCCGATAATCTCCACGTCTCAGCTCCATACGTCACCATGGGTTTATAATAAGTTTTAAACATTGCTACCTTGGCCCTTTGTGGTACACTTCCATCCCATACCAGGTGTTTCACGCTTCCAAAAAACCTACCACCCACTTCCAATCTGTTACTTATTTCTTGCTCCATTTTCCCATTGCTCGATAACACTGTTCCCAAATACTTAAACTCCTCCACCTTCTTCAAGCTCTCCCCATTCAACTCCACGACCCCTCCCAGGTCCGTATCTCTACCCACCACCATCACCTCACTCTTCTCCATGCTCACCTTCAGACCTCTCTCCATCATCTTTACACTCCACTTATTCAATACCTCCTGCACTTCTTCTATACTTTCCCCCCACAACATAATGTCGTCCGCAAACAACATCGCATTCACCCCTCCTCCTACATCCTCCTTAATTTCCCTCAGCATCACCTCCATTATTACATTGAACAAAACTGGTGATAAAACACTCCCTTGCTTCAGCCCCTTTTTTACTTCAAACCACTCAGTATTCCCCATACTAGTTCTAACCCTACATCTATGTGTCCTATATAACTCCTTCATCCATCCAATCATTCTTTCATCTATTCCTATCCTCAAGCACTCCCATATACTACTTCTGTTAACAGTATCATATGCTTTTTCCACATCTATGAACACCATGAACAACTTCTTGTCATATTCCCAATACTTCTCGATCATTTGCCGCACTGCAAAAATCAGATCTATGGTGCTTCTTCCTTTCCTGAACCCATGTTGTTCCTCACCCATCTGTTCCTCCACTGTTCCTTCTATCCTGTTTAACAATATTCTCTCAAACACCTTGGTCACCTGGCTCGTCAAAGTTATTCCTCTATAGTTTTTACACTCTCTTCTGCTCCCCTTCTTGTGTAGTGTTATAATTTCTCCCTTTCCCCAATCGTCCGGTACTCTTCTACTCCTCCATACACATCCAAACACCCTCTGCAGCCAATGTATTCCTATAGGACCCAATGTTTTGATCATGTCTATTGATATCTCATCCGGTCCTGCAGACTTCCCATTTTTCACTCTTTTCAAAGCATCCTCTGTCTCCTTCCAACTTATACCTTCCAAACCCTCCAGATAATAATCGTTGTTTTCTTCCTCCCCATCAATATACCCTTCATTCAGTAGTTTTTGAAAATAATTTTTCCACACTCCTTTGATTTCTTCACCCCCCACCAGCTCTCCGTCTTCTCTTTTCATCGTCAGGGCACTCTCTGTTTTCCTTTTCTTGTTTTTCATCATGCTGTAAAATAGCTTTTTGTTTCCTTCCATATCCCTCTCCAACTTATCTGTGAATGACTCCCAAGCTCTCTCCTTCGCTTCTCTTACTATCTTTCTACTTTCCCTCTTTTTCCTTATGTAGTCCTCTCTATCTGCCTGGGATCTTGACTTCCACCATTTCCTCCAAGCTCTATTCTTTTCCTTTACCCCCCGTCTTGTCTCCTCATTCCACCAACACGTTTGCTTATCTCTCTTCCTTCCCGATGTTCTTCCACATACCCTTTCCGCTGCGCTTACCAGTGACTCTTTGAAGAGCTTCCATTCACTTTCCACATCACCTACTTCCGTCCTTGGTAAGTGTTGTTTCACTATCCTCTTGAATTCTTCTCTTTTTTCTTCCTCCAGTAATTTCCAGCATTTTATTCTTCTTATAGGTTTGCTTGTCGCAACTTCTTTCATTTTAATCCGAAACACCCCGACCAGCAGCCTGTGGTCCCCACCCATACTCACGCTGGGTATCACCTTCACATCCAGGATTTCCCCTCCCCATTCCCTGTCCATTATGATGTAGTCGATGACACTCTTTTGTACCCCATCCCAGCTGTATCTCGTCACCATATGACTCTCTCTCTTTCGGAATTTCCCGTTTCCAATCGTCAACGCATTCCTTTGACACATATCCAGCAATCTCCTCCCTTCCACATTCCTATTCCCATATCCAAAACTCCCCATCACCTCCTCATATCCCTTCCTATCAACACCAATTTGGGCGTTTAGATCACCCATTAGTAAGTTCACATTTCCTATTTGGTCTTCCATTTGTTCTTCAAACACTTCCTTTTCCTGCTCTGTGCATCCTGTCTGCGGTGCATAAACTTGCATTAATCTTATTTCCCTGTTTCCTTCTCTTATTCTTATTATTATCAACCTATCCGATATATATTCAACTTTTTCCACCTTCTCCTTCATCCTCTTATTAACCATAATAGCAACTCCATTCCTTCTGTTCCTGCCTCCACTCCAATACAACATCCCTCCCCCTCTTATCTCCTTTTCTCCTTGTCCATTCCATTTCGTCTCACTTAAGCCCAACAAATCCAGCCTCCTCTCATTCATCACATCTATTAGTTCTTCCACCTTGTCTGTTAATGTCAATATGTTCAATGTACCAATTCTCATCCTGTTTCGTTTCCGGTCCGTATCCTTTAATCCATCCTTCCGAGGCTTAGTTCCATTGTTGAAAGCAGTTTTAGACTTCACCACCGGCTTGCTGGGCCTGACGTGGTTGTTTCACCAGAGCCCCGTTAGCCGTCACTGTTTCAGGGTTCTTATCAGACCGGACCAGCTACCTTGGAGGTGCCAGGGACAAGTCCCCGCTGGTATACGCTCTTGATAAGCTATCCCCTACTTTAGTGCCGTTGCCCGTCTCCCACGACGTGGACGAGGGGTTGGACTTTGGGAGGCTATTATATTATATATTATTAAATATATAATATAATATTTATATATTTAATAATATATAAATATTATATTATTTATATATTATTAAATATAATAAATAATATATTTATTATTTGTAATAAATATATTATTACAAACTTTATTTCCAAATAAACTCAAACAAACTATATGTCTCCTTACTAGGGAGAAAGTACTATACAATAAGAAATATATATTACAGATTTCCCCAAAATCTTTTTCTATTTTATATATGCATTTGAACAAAGTACTTTTTTGTAAGATTCTGTCAAAAAACATGATCCGCTAATATATTTATGAAAAGCTGTAATTTACATTATTTTTTCTATTTAAACATGATTCAATCTAATACAAAGTAATCTAATACAATATTTAAATATAAACTGTGTATGATTTCAGGAATATTAGAAAATCTTTTTACACTTATTTCAAAGTAACAAAAAGTTATGTAGTCTATACTAGACATTATTACATATAAAACGAAATTTGTTTATTATTTTATTGCTTACACTTGTGTTTTTAAAATACATAACACTTTAGTATTACAAAATTCGCAACATAACTTTTTTCTAATAGAACTATTCCCAGCATATTATGTTATTACTCTATTGACAATCTAATTGGTTAGTAGTATTTGGCAACTAAATAGGTATATTTAGGCTAACTTAGAAATGCTCCTGACAATTTTGTATAGCAGCTATAAGGCTTGCAAGTTACCAAAACATGATGCGTGTCAATTGAAAATGTTCACTCTACTCGTGATATCTATTCTTTACAATGTTTTTACCCCAACTATAATACTTTTATATAATTGTTTATTCTATGAGAATAAGAACAATATGCAGGTTCATTTGGTACAGCTTCGTTTACTATTTTTTAGTTGATTTTACAACAAAAAAAGCTACAGCGCGCAAAAAACAAGCTTCCCGGTACACACTTTTTCTAGTGTTTTATTTCATCATGAAATTCAGTATTCTAAACCTAGTAGTGCAAGTTACAACAAGTGAACAAGAAAAAAAATCTAATACTGTTTTTAAAATGACAATGCTGTCACTTGTTCGAAAATATTTGAGTGAAACCCTTGTTTTTTTAGTTGTAACTCCTTTTAGATGTATTAAAATTAAATGTAAATATCCTTATGATTTACATTGAAATGTTTCCATATTATCCATCCACCCACCCATACACGCACAGTGGTAATGTTTGGTTTGTAAACACAGTGGCGCATCTAAGTGAGGGGTCTATAATAAAAAATTGGATATTACTTCCTGATACACAGATTCCCTTACCGACTAGGTACAGTATATGTATGAAATACGGCCAATTAGGGTTGCAGGACAGACAGGATGTAAGTGTCTATTTTAAGAACGTGTGAAAACCTGCCTTCAAAGGATGTTCTTTACCCTCTCGTCGTCGGGAATTTCCACCCCGTTCGTCATATGGTGACAGTTCTAGGAACAGTTAAAGACCCAGTACCAATTCTCAACCTATGTCCTATTCCCACACTCGGTTTCCTTTGTCCGGTGTCCTTTAGCCGACGCTGACAGTCAGGTCAGTGGTGTCATAAATCTGTTAGGGTATTATTGAAGGGACGAAGTTTGCCAACCCTGGGAGTGTACTGGAGAGTACAAATGTTATTTTTCAGGGAGAATATGGAATTGTTATATATTTCTATTTACTGTATGTAAGTGATGGTTATATTTGATTTCACAGTTTAAATTCCAACGATATATATTTTTTTATTTGAGACAATAACGCGTTACGTGACCTGGGCATCTGACACCTGGGCTAAATGTCGCTCATATTATATGTTAATTGAGGAAAATAATGTTATTATTACATTTTTAGTAAGCCTCTCTCATGTCCTCAGAAAACAACCTTCAAACGCTGGTGCATATCACTTCTTCACCTACAGTAATGAATTTGAATCTATATTGAAGATAAATTGTGACGCTAGAACTTTGCTTCACTTATATATTTCAATTTCGCACTACACGTGGACTTGTAATGCACATTTTGTTACGTTTATAGAAAGAAAACATAGGAGCACAAAAATTAAATTTGCTTTCAGATAGGCACTAAAATAGTGGCAACTCCTCTCCCTAGATATGGCCAGTACTTTTAAGGTTTTTGTTCACTGGCACACCCTCCCTTCCTTATCTCTTATCGCCGTGACGGATAGCCATCCTGTGGCTACATTCTTTACAATCCATTCAACTGCGACACAATACTGATATCCTGGCAGTAATATTCACTGAAAAATGCTGCTAAATCATTTGCGAGGTATAGAGTTAAATATAAACAACGCTAATTAGGAATAGCTATTCCATATTCAAGTGAATTACAGTATATATAAATGAAAGTCTTAAAACAATATTTTTTTTAAATATATATTTATTCATGTTACAGTATTAGTGAACACAGTGTTTCGGTTTATGAAACAAATGTATGGTTTTTATCTATAAACTCAGCTAAATTAAAAAACTAACTTTTTCCTGTGACTAAATCTAAAAATTAGTTGAAAGGTTAATTTGTCGTCTAGAATGATACATAGCCCGCCCATACACGTACTGTGGTGAACCCACCCACCCACCCATACACGTACTGTGGTAATGACCAACCCGCTCACCTATACACGTACCGTGGTACTGATTTTTTTTGTGGCAATTCTTAATGCTACCGTAAGTGTATGGGTGGGCGGGTAGGTTAATGCCACCGTACGTGTATGGGTAGGCGGGTGTGTTAATGCCACCGTACGTGTATGGTTGGGCGGTTGGGTTAATGCCATCGTAAGTGTATGGGTGGGTGGGTAGGGTAATGCCACCATACGTGTAGGGGTGGGTGATTGAGTTAATCCCACCGTACATGTATGGATGGGCGGGTGGGTTAATGCCACCGAACGTTAAAACTTTTTTAACAATCTTCGAAGCGCCTGTGCTATTTGTGATACAATTCCCGCAACACATTTCTGTACATGAATCACGGTTCAACGCCGTCACATAATAAAAATTTTCTAATATACTTTAAAGAAAATACTTTAAAACTATGAGAACTTATGACATTAAACAATGCAGCATTTTAAATTACCGGCAGGAATATATGCGAATTTGTTTTTTTGTGGCTAGTCATAGCTCCTATTACCATTGAGCCATAACATATTATTGCCACCATAAATGATTTGCCCCGAACGTAGTTTTTCCGCGATATCTCGAGAACCCGGTTCCTTTTTTTCCAAATAAGACAAAAATTACTAAAATTAGTAATATCATTAAAAAAGGCATATGTTATAACGTAGATTTAATTGATGAAAACAATGGTATTATTACATTTTTAGTAAGTCTCAGTACACTTATATATACCCATATATTTTTTATAAACACATTATGTATTTTTTCCAACAATCAGTTGAAATAATTTAGTCAGTTATTTGAAGTGAAATTTTTAAAATAATTAAAAAGTATAATTTTTTTTATGGGTTGTAATGTCATATAATCGGGATTTAATCTGAGATTTCAGTTTGTTTTAACTAGTACATATAAAAATAATTATAAATCAATTTCTTACTTATGCAATTCTTTACCAATATCAAATCGCTATATTGCAGGTTGTTTCATATATAATCTGACCTGGACTGAGGCGTCCCATTGAATTTTTAAACTTCATACATTACGGACAGATAAGTATATTTAGTTCATAAGTTTAAGAGCATATTTATGAGATGCTTATAATGTAATTTATACATAGCTTATAAGTATAACAGGTTATTGAACAACTGAGCACTTGCTCACATTACAACTTAGGAATATATATATATATATATATATATATATATATATATATATATATATATTATAATATTTATTTATTAGAATATAGTAATTGTTTAATACATTTTTATTTATATTTGACATTTACATATTTATTTGAAAGAATTAGTACAAAAAGGGAATATACTGATATATACAGCCATGGAAAATTCAAAAGAAAAAAATTATAGAAATATACATAATAGATTGTGGAAAAAGTTAACTGAAGAAGAAAAAGTTAACAAAATTGCTGATATTATAATTGACTGCAATATTTCTGTAGATAAAATTAATCTCACAGGATACAGAACTACAGATATTACATATATTTTACCTGCTTTCAATTTCAGTGACACGCCAAAGTCAAGAAAAATCATTTTTTCTTTTTTCAAACGTCACATTCACTTGATCACTCATAAAGTAAATAGTTTGATGTGTAATGCACAGTCTTATGACAATACTGTCAAATTGATTGAGGAAGATATTGTAAAACAGTTTGATGAGGATATTGTCAAACAGTGTAAAGAAACAGTTGTTTGTCAAACTAATGTTACTGATCAACATCAAACTGAACTTACATTACCATTTTTTGGTAATTCTTATAAATCAACTGAAAATAATTTGTTAACTAGACCAGGCAATGATGACTTATATAATGAACAAAGGAATCTGCATTCTAGTACCTTATCATTGGGAACACCCACATTATGTAGTCCTGATGAGGTTGGTGTTACATTTAATTTTTCCATGCAACATGAGACAGAAGTGCAGACACAGTCAAATAAAAAGAGGTCTTTCAAAAAGACATCATTGTTAATTGGTGAGTTCAACATTAACTATGCCCTTTGGACCTCTATGGTAAATGATGTTGGAAAACTGATTACACAGGTATATCCTAAGGTAATAGCTGATTTCTTTTACCCTATAAGCCAAGGTTGTGTTGTACAAATGCAAGGTGTTTATTACAATAGAAACCCAAAAAAGTTGTTGGTTTTGTACATTTTAGCTTACTGTAAACATAACTCTGATACATCGTTTAAGCTCTGTGTCTATCCAGACTTTAATAAGTCAGGGGTCTTTGTTAAGGTGTATAGTAACGCAGCATCATGCATTCATCCTGCGAAAATGACCAGAGAACTCAGTGGAACTTATAGAGCTAATGTTCAAAAGGAATTGCTAACAAGCAGCCCTAAACTTGTCAGAGCGAATGCTATTCTAAATTGTGATGTTAATGGGGTTAAAGTCAATAATCTGCAAGGTGCAAAATCAAATACGGTTTTTCGCAAAGCTAAGTCACAAGCACTTGCTGCAGATGATTTACACAAAGACCCTCTTACAGATTTATTTTTAATGAGGGAGGAACAAACAGATCATAAAGTAAGATATGTTCAATATGTAGGTCACCCTTTTGAAGTGATAATTTTTAGTCATGACATTTTAGATCTTTTGTTAATAGCAAGGGAGAGAGCTAATAAACATAAGCAAGACTTTATCTTGCATATAGATGCTACTGGTACAGTTGTAAGGAAGATACCACAATGCGAGGGTAAGCGTGTATTGTATTATGCAATAGTATTTAGACTCAGTGGTCTTGTGTTGCCAGCATCTGAGTTTTTAACATGTAACCATTCTGCAGACTCTATAGCAATTTGGCTTTTAAAATTAAGAATGTTCATAAAACAAAATGGAAAATGGCCTATATGCACAAGAGTTGTATGTGATTTTAGTTGGGCTATGATAATAGCTGTTATGTTGTCTTGGAATCGAATGACAGTGTTACAATACTTGAATATTGCTTATGATATAGTCAATGGTAACAATACAACACAACCAGCAGTAACTGTAAATATATGTATTTGCCACTTCACTAAAATATGTGTACAAGATATAAAAGTAGCTTGTGCAAACTTGAACAGGGAAGCCAAATATAAAGTTAAACAACTGTTTATGCAGATAATGTGCACATTATGTACATGTAATATCTACAAAGAAATTAGGTTGCTAATTAAATATGCTTTGATTGTTCTATTAAGAACTCACAATAGTGATGGGGTTGTTGACTGTTACTTAGGAAAATTGAAATCCTTGCTAAAACATTCGCTTACAGAAAATGAGTGTTTTAATGACAATAACTTAAATGAGGATAACACAATAGATATTAATGATCAAGCACCTTTTGGGGCTCAGTACAAGGAAAGCCCTTTTTATAGAGATATATTAGATATAAGAAATAATGTTGAGAGAACATATATGGTTAATGAAAAAATGCACGAATTAAATTATGAATATGATGAAAAAAGTGAACTGTTATTTGTAAGAAAAAATGAATTTCATTGCCCAGCATTAGCCAAAAAATTAGTAGATAAATATGCTCCATACTTACCTCTATGGTCAGGAGTATTACTGAATGGTAATAAAAATGAAAATATTGTTCCAAGACTTAGTAATGCCCCTGTTGAAAATTGGTTTGGACAGGTGAAAAATATTATTCTTGATGGCCAAAGGAATCTCAGGCCGAACCGATTCATTCGAAAAGTAAGACATGTTGTAATGGCACAACATAAAGAAATAATGTTAAATATGCCAAATGAAGGCTGTTCTCGTGGAAAAAACAAGAGAATCAATGTAAAAAAATCTCTTTCATTGAAAAGAAATAGTTCTAATCAAAAACCTGTGTGTAAGAAATTGAAAGACAGCCATTTAAATTTAGACTTACATGTATTTAGTGATAATAATGATGAAATTGAGGAAAGTTGGTCAAAACCATCTTTAAAAAAACACACTTACTTTGACTCAAAATACATACAAACTGTTGTAAAAGACCTCTTTACAATGCCAGATAACGCTGTTGCCATTATCAAAAGTAAAATCTTGCATAACAAATTGATTGAAGATCCAAACTATTATGTAACTATAAAAGAACATCCTAGTTATGTTGTTTGTTGCATTACTGCTCCTTCTGGTTCAAAAATGTATGTGAATATAGATGAAATTAGTATCTTGTCAAGTAAAGAGTGGTTCACAACTGACATTATAACACCTGTATCATTCATGCTACAAAAACAATACCAAGATAAAGGTTGTGCAATATTTCATGATAATATTGCTACAGATGCTCTTGTAAAAGGTATAAAATTAAATACTGAGTCGTGGATTTTCAATTATACAATTTTAAATAATGATACAAAACACATATTCTTTCCAGTTAATGTGTCTGGAATTCATTGGGTTTTATGCTATGCGAATGTTGAAAAAAAAGAGTTTGCATATCTTGATCCTCAACAAAGGAATGTTGGTAGTTTAAAAATTCAATCAACTATCACAAAACTAAACTCATTCTTTTCTGAATTTAAAAATTTTTGTATCCCACAAGGTGAATGGAAAGTTTTACATATTGACCATCCTATTCAATCTGATGGCTACAATTGTGGAGCATATGTAATGTACTTTATTGAACAGCTTATGTTAAGTAACAAAATTAATCTGTGTTTTAATCCTAATGAATATAGACATTATCTGTTTAAAGCACTTTTAAAAAGTTCTGAAGATATGACAAACCTATGTCTATCTTGTAGACGTCCATTTGCCTCACAAATTCCTAAAACTAAAGATGATGAAAGTGTGGCATGTACATCATGCGATCGTTGGTATCATGTTCACAAAAATTGTTTACCAAAAGATGTTCCAAAAGATACACAAACACTAACAGATCCAAGCATAACAGTATACTGCAAACTGTGCCGTTTATACTACAAGAATTATTGTATTCATATGTAAGTAAGATGGTATGCATATTGTGAAGTTGTGTTTATTTATTATGTTTAGGGGCATTTTTGCAAATTGTAAAATCTGAGGTTACTTAATTGAGTGAATTGCTTTTCTTATACAATGAACAGTAAGGTATACATATTTTTGAGACTAAAAAAAATTAATAAAGGAGTTTAGTAGTGCTTAAAACAGGTAATTACAGCGTAAAATGTGTTTTATAATAGTGTGAACTGCTACAAAAGTTCAAAAGCGCATACACAACAGTGTATTGCAGCATAAAAAGCGCATACACAACAGTGTATTGCAGCATAAAAAGCGCATACACATCAGTGTATTGCAGCATAAAAAGCGCATACACATCAGTGTATTGCAGCATAAAAAGCGCATACACAACAGTGTATTGCAGCATAAAAAGCGCATACACATCAGTGTATTGCAGCATGAAAAGCGCATACACAACAGTGTCTTGCAGCATAAAAAGCGCATACACAACAGTGTATTGCAGCACAAAAAGCACATACACATCAGTGTATTGCAGCATAAAAAGCGCATACACAACAGTGTATTGCAGCATAAAAAGCGCATACACATCAGTGTATTGCAGCATAAAAAGCGCATACACATCAGTGTATTGCAGCATAAAAAGCGCATACACAACAGTGTATTGCAGCATAAAAAGCGCATACACATCAGTGTATTGCAGCTAAAAAAAAAAATGGGAGGTAATGTTGTTCGCGTCCGTGTAACTGTTAAAAGTTATGCACATGCCTCCCGGGTAATGCTAAATGAGCAACGTGGAACTTTTAACTAATGTTTTTTGTTTCCAGCCACAAATAATGCAATGAAACTACATACGACAGGATTCTACTATGGTCCAGGTAAGACATTTAGACAACTGCTATTATGATACTACCTCATATAATTAATTTTTTTAAAGGCATGAAAGGACTCAACGCTCAGGTAAAATATATTTCTCTAAAAGACAATATATACTAAGATTTTAAAAGCTTGTCTATAAATATACAGAATATGTTATTAATATAAACAAGGAATATATAAAGACTCATTAATTTATCAGTGGATATCTCTTACAAACTTAAATGGGGCCTACCCATAAGTTTAAAAGTAAATATATCTTATACAATTAAACTTGGCCCACCCAGTGCACTATATTATGAAAGGTACTGCCCCAGGGTACAACGTGCTATGATTGAAAAGTTGGCTCGCGGAAGTTTTTAGAACTTAGAGCACTTTCAAAAAGGCGATTTTAGCGACTGACCGTTATTCGCGCTAAGTTTACAAGTAAATATCTCTTATACAATGAAACTTGGCCTACCCAGTGCACTATATTATGATAGGTACTGCTCCAGGGTACAACGTGCCATGATTGAAAAGTTGGCTCGCGGAAGTTTTTAGAACTTAGAGCACTTTCAAAAAGGCGATTGTAGCGACTGACCGTTATTCACGCTAAGTTTACAAGTAAATATCTCTTATACAATGAAACTTGGCCTACCCAGTGCACTATATTATGAAAGGTACTGCAAGAGGATATAACGTTACATGAGTGACAAGTTTGTTCGGCGAAGTTTTTAGAACTTAGAGCACTTTGAAATAGGTGATTTTGGCGACTGACCGGTATTCGCTCTAAGTTTACAAGTAAATATCTCTTATACAATGAAACTGGGCCTACCCAGTGCACTATATTATGAAAGGTACTACCCGAGGGTATAACGTTACATGAGTGACAAGTTTGTTCGGCGAAGTTTTTAGAACTTAGAGCACTTTGAAATAGGTGATTTTGGCGACTGACCGGTATTCGCTCTAAGTTTACAAGTAAATATCTCTTATACAATGAAACTGGGCCTACCCAGTGCACTATATTATGAAAGGTACTGCCCCAGGGTACAACGTGCCATGATTGAAAAGTTGGCTCGCGGAAGTTTTTAGAACTTAGATCACTTAGAAATAGGCGATTGTAGCGACTGACCGTTATTCACGCTAAGTTTACAAGTAAATATCTCTTATACATTTAAACTTGGCCTACCCAGTACACTATATTATGATAGGTACTGCTCCAGGGTACAACGTGCTATGATTGAAAAGTTGGCTCGCGGAAGTTTTTAGAACTTAGAGCACTTTCAAAAAGGCGATTTTAGCGACTGACCGTTATTCGCGCTAAGTTTACAAGTATATATCTCTTATACAATGAAACTTGGCCTACCCAGTGCACTATATTATGAAAGGTACTACCCGAGGGTATAACGTAACATGAGTGACAAGTTTGTTCGGCGAAGTTTTTAGAACTTAGAGCACTTTAAAATAGGTGTTTTTGGCGACTGACCGTTATTCGCTCTAAGTTTACAAGTAAATATCTCTTATACAATGAGACTGGGCCTACCCAGTGCACTATATTATGAAAGGTACTGCAAGAGGATATAAGGTTACATGAGTGACAAGTTTGTTCGGCGAAGTTTTTAGAACTTAGAGCACTTTGAAATAGGTGATTTTGGCGACTGACCGGTATTCGCTCTAAGTTTACAAGTAAATATCTCTTATACAATGAAACTGGGCCTACCCAGTGCACTATATTATGAAAGGTACTACCCGAGGGTATAACGTTACATGAGTCACTCGTTTGTTCGGCGAAGTTTTTAGAACTTAGAGCACTTTGAAATAGGTGATTTTGGCGACTGACCGTTATTCGCGCTAAGTTTACAAGTAAATATCTCTTATACAATGAAACTGGGCCTACCCAGTGCACTATATTATGATAGGTACTGCTCCAGGGTACAACGTGCCATGATTGAAAAGTTGGCTCGCGGAAGTTTTTAGAACTTAGAGCACTTTCAAAAAGGCGATTGTAGCGACTGACCGTTATTCACGCTAAGTTTACAAGTAAATATCTCTTATACAATGAAACTTGGCCTACCCACTGCACTATATTATGAAAGGTACTGCAAGAGGATATAACGTTACATGAGTGACAAGTTTGTTCGGCGAAGTTTTTAGAACTTAGAGCACTTTGAAATAGGTGATTTTGGCGACTGACCGGTATTCGCTCTAAGTTTACAAGTAAATATCTCTTATACAATGAAACTGGGCCTACCCAGTGCACTATATTATGAAAGGTACTACCCGAGGGTATAACGTTACATGAGTGACAAGTTTGTTCGGCGAAGTTTTTAGAACTTAGAGCACTTTGAAATAGGTGATTTTGGCGACTGACCGGTATTCGCTCTAAGTTTACAAGTAAATATCTCTTATACAATGAAACTGGGCCTACCCAGTGCACTATATTATGAAAGGTACTGCCCCAGGGTACAACGTGCCATGATTGAAAAGTTGGCTCGCGGAAGTTTTTAGAACTTAGAGCACATTGAAATAAGTGATTTTAGCGACAGAGCGTTATTCGCGCTAAGTTTACAAGTAAATATCTCTTATAAAATTAAACTTGGCCTACCCAGTGCACTATATTATGAAAGGTACTGCCCCAGGGTACAACGTGCTATGATTGAAAAGTTGGCTCGCGGAAGTTTTTAGAACTTAGATCACTTTGAAATAGGCGATTTTAGCGACAGAGCGTTATTCGCGCTAAGTTTACAAGTAAATATCTCTTATAAAATTAAACTTGGCCTACCCAGTGCACTATATTATGAAAGGTACTGCCCGAGGGTACAACGTGCTATGATTGAAAAGTTGGCTCGCGGAAGTTTTTAGAACTTAGAGCACGTTGAAATAGGCGATTTTAGCGACTGACCGTTATTCGCGCTAAGTTTACAAGTAAATATCTCTTATAAAATTAAACTTGGCCTACCCAGTGCACTATATTATGAAAGGTACTGCTCCAGGGTACAACGTGCTATGATTGAAAAGTTGGCTCGCGGAAGTTTTTAGAACTTAGATCACTTAGAAATAGGCGATTTTAGCGACTGACCGTTATTCGCGCTAAGTTTACAAGTAAATATCTCTTATAAAATTAAACTTGGCCTACCCAGTGCACTATATTATGAAAGGTACTGCCCCAGGGTACAACGTGTTATGATTGAAAAGTTGGCTCGCGGAAGTTTTTAGAACTTAGAGCACTTTAAAATATGCGATTTTAGCGACTTACCGTTATTCGCTCTAAGTTTACAAGTAAATATCTCTTATACAATTAAACTGGGCCTACCCAGTGCACTATATTATGAAAGGTACTACCTGAGGGTATAACGTAACATGAGTGACAAGTTTCTTCACGGAAGTTTTTAGAACTTAGAGCACTTTGAAATAGGCGATTAAGTAAGCGGCTAATTTGATAGTGTGTTTAATAAAGTGAGGTTATGTTTGTTGACAGCACACATGAAGAAATTTGCTGTATGATTCTTTAAATTGGATAATATATGTTTGCTTTTTTTACTTCCTTTGAATTGTCTTAATGTGTAGGAAACAGTTTTGCTCAATAAAACTTGAATTTTCGAAAGATTTAACAATTTCCCCGTAATTCCCTCAAAAAATACCCTTTTCTCCCTCATAATTACCCTTTTCCCTTTTACTGGATGGAAATCCTGGGCAGTTTCACACTAGTGTTGGGACAACCGACGGAATAAAACAACCGACTGGTAAGTCGGTTGTTTTTCAATTCACTCAACTGTTTTCAGTCGAATGATTCAGTCTCCCCCACTCCTTACCTCGTATGGGCGAACGGTTGAACGAGTGGTTCTTCGGTTGTACAAGTGATTTTAGAAGCATCAGACTTGTTTCAATCGGTGCTTTTGTGAGTCGAGATGAGAGTGATTTACTGAATTCAATTTTTGCAGTAAATAAACTACTTCCTATTTAAATCTTTATATCAGAAAATCTATAGGCTAGTAGTTGACAGAAAATAATTGAAATGGAGTCGAGAGTTAAAACATTAAACTTATTAAGTTATTTACCAAATAACTAAAATTGAACCCAACTCATATTTGGTGTAGTTTTTGCTTCTATTTTTATTTATTATTTCTTATTTTATTATTTATTTTTGGTGAATCAGCTATGTAATAATTAAATATGAATGTTTCAGAATTATTTAGGACTACAATATTTAAAATAGGGCTTGCAAAAACACATTATAATATTTTGGAACCAAAGAGTTTTATTAATAACAATATTGATTAAACTACAGACATTAATTTCATTTTGTAGCGAATCAACTAAGTAAATTGCAAACTATTATTTAAATATACAAATTGCACTAAATATTTTGATATTATGCCTACTGAGTTAGCTTTATAAAATGGGGTTGAAATTATTTTTTATTCTTTTTTTAACAATTGCCATCATTCTGATATTTATAATTTAGACAGTTCAAAATTACACATATTTTAAAAAATTAAACTTAAACTAAAAAATTTAATTAAGTTATAACACAAGCCAAATTTTCTTAAACATAAGTAATTATTCGCTTTTCCCTTTGAAAATAAACTGACACACTCTAAATGCATAATATAATAATGTGTTGCACTGTTAAAAATGTTAATCATTACTCAACTATGCAGTAGAATTTTGAGTTACTTTAAAATGTAGGCCAATTATCCATAAGCAACAGCAATGTGTAAATCAAGTTTCATGAAAAAACTAACAATATTTAAAATCTTAATATTTAAAATTAGTAGTTTCAATTTAAAAAATTATAATAAAATATAACGTGTATGACAAGGTTAACATTAATGGACCTAAAATATTTTGTAGATTAAAGCAAAATAATTGTTTATAGGCTTACTAGTCCCTCAAAGTTAAATTATCTAAGGAACTAAATTTGAATGGACAAATACATAACAATTAAAAACATTACTATAAAGTATTACGTTATTTGAAAGATATTAAACTAATAGGCATACATAGTAACTTAATTATTTTCATGAAGGTTAGTTATGAATTATGATATGAAAATGTACTGAATAAACTTAAATGATAGACTACTTAAAACTAACATCCAGGCATATTTAAAATTACAATCAAAGTTACACATAGGCCTACCAATGAAATTTTTTACACAGTAGCAATACGAAATATGCAAAATAATAAATTGAACAATTACAGCTATTAAGATACGTGAACATAAATTAAAAAAAAATCATAACATAAGTAATAACATAGGAACAAAAGAATATTAGTGTGTAACTATTTTTACTCACTAAACTGAAAAAGTACTGACTACACTTAAATGATAAGACTACTAAATACTACATAAGTAAAGCACAATTAAACATAAGCATAATTAAAAGTATAACCAAAGTAAAAAAATCTATGACATTATTTACAAAGTATCAACATGAAACATAAAAAAGTAATAAATTGAACAAATACAACTATTAGGCCTATGATATATGTACATAAATTCACAAAATTAAATCATTTAATAATGAGTCATATTGGAACATAGGAAAATTAGTGTTAAAAGCACCCAATGAGTAATAGATTAATGACCCATCTTACATAGTTACAACTAGAATTATATTTCAAAAATGTTCATTTAACATTTTCAGAATGAGATAAATATTTTGATTTCAAAATAAAATAACTTTTTATGATAGAAAAACTCAAATACTTATAAATTTATTTAATTGAAAGTGCTATTTGCATTAAGAAAAACTAGTTTGTCAACAAGTTTGGGTTTTAACCTGCTTCTTCTCTCCCTACAAATCTGTCCTGCTTTAGAAAATACTCGTTCTGAAGGAACAGAGGTTGCTGGTATTGATAAATATTTATTGGCTAATGGTGCTAAACTTGGGAAGGCTTCTTCATATTTTTTCCAATAACTGACAGGATCCATTTCTTCAGTGTCAATCAATGGCTGAGACAAATACAACCTCATGTCTTGCAGTGCATTGCTGGTCGTAGTTAGTGTTTGACCTTGATTTTTCGCCTTCTGTTCAATGAAGAAATTCCAAATTTTCTTTCTCTTCTGTTGAGGCTCTTCGGTTGCTTCTACAGTTCCTTGTGAAACAACAACCCCTGTGTCTTCTAAAGTCTTGTTGATTTCATCGATGACTTGATTCACTGCTTTGGTTGCGTTATCTGCTATCCCAAATGCTATCTTTTTAAAGCGGGGATCTAATATTGTTGCCTTGGCACAAATATTAGAACCATCATTGCATTCGTATGAAGCCATTCTTTTGGACAGTGATGTCAGCAGAAGTTCTTTGATTTTGCCTCCTACATGTGTGCTAGGAGTTACCGACTTTACTGCCGTTTGAGTTCCTCGGAAAAGAGGTATTACAACTGATGAAGTCGCATACTTTTCTCCTGACATCTCCTCTGTTAACTCATGGAGTGGTTCAAATAGTGGAATGAAATCACTCAACACTTGCCACTCAAATGCTGTTAAGGACTCAGGTACATTAACATAAGATGAACACATAATTATAGCCTCTTTTGATTTGACTAAACGCTCCATCATGAAATATGTAGAGTTCCATCGAGTGGCATTCTCTTGTTTCAGTTTCAGGGTATCAAGCTGAAGTTTTGTTTGACACTCAGAGAGTTTGGAGAGCCCTAGGGTACTGCTTTTGTAATAACCAACTATCTTGCGACACTTCTGTCTTACAAGTTGCAGTTGCTGCAAGTCAGGATTTTCCAATACATCTGTAACAACAAGATTGACAGTATGTGCAGCACATCCTAGATGGCTAACACCGAGTCGCCTTGCTACATCTACCATTACAGCAGCATTATCTGTTACCAACGCAAACGTTTTTTCTTTAATGCCCCAATCAGTCATTACATTTTTTATGTGACCTGAAATGTTCTCACCTGTATGGCGTTCCTCTACTTTCTGAGTACATAGTACTGCAGAATGGAGAGTTGTTCCTTGAATGAAGTGAGCTGTCACTGATAGGAAGCCTTCGTTATTTAGCGAGGTCCACATATCGGAAGTCAGTGACACAGATTTAGCTTCAACTAGTTTAGCCAATATGTTTCCCCTTATTTCTAAATACCTATCATTAATCATTTTATGGGTAAGCGTTTTCCTGGATGGTAGTTTGTAACGAGGTTCAAGAGATTTGACAAGTTTTACAAATTTATCATTCTCAACTAAACACAATGGCAAGTAGCCCTCTGCAATTGTGTCAACTAATAAAGTGTCTACTTCTTTAATTTTAGAGTTGGATAGCTCTTTTAACTTCATAGTACCTACAATTGTTGTTTGTTTACTCAACTTTCTAGGCTTTGTTATTGGAGTAGTAATTGGAGATTGATCATTGTTACCTGTTATTGTATTTGAAGTACCAGAACAGCTTGGTAATACGGCTATTGACTCAGATCTTGAAACTGTCGCAGTATCTCGTGAACCGTCGTTGCATCTTGCAGAATTTGGACCTGTCTCTTTGGAAATTGTAGGGGCATCTTCTAAAGTGTCATCTAGATTTGCTAAAGTCAAATAATTATGATGTTTCCTTTTAAGGTGGTCCATGAGGTTTGAGGTGGATCCATGGTATCGAATATCCTTTTTACAAATCGAACAATTTGCAACACTACTGCTTGATTTTTCAAAAAAATCCCAAGCTTGAGAACGTTTTGGTGTCATGGTATTCTACTAGGCAGACAAACACTAACTAAATAAATAAATGATATACTCAAAAATTAATTGAGGCAGCTAACTAAAAAGTTTTAGAATAACACGATTAATATAATGAAACACAAGTAGACAAAAATTAAATAAATGCACGTTAGAGTAAATGGAAAGATACTTTACACTACTATAAATATTAATACTTTTCAAATCAAGTCCTAATGGAAACGATAAAAAAGAAAAAAATAAACAACACCGTAAATATACAGTAATTTACAATATAAGTTTACACAGCTCCACTTATTGACGAAGACCAAGGCAAACTAATGTTTACATTGTAGGAAAAGAAAATGGCGGGATGTAATCGTTGTGTTTCCTAGAATTAGAGTAGCAGTGAGCAATATTGGGGAATACTGCGTGGGAAAGGGATCAGTGGCTAGTCCGCGCCCATGGTACAGAAATAGAATTGGGGTGGATACAAAGGAAGCGCGCGGGATTGGTATAGGTCAGTTCTTAAAACAAAACCAAGGTCAGATCTATCAATAATAGTTAGTTTTATTAAAACAACCAGGTCCCTCAATTATTTTATTGTAAAAAAACTGCTATCACATATCCTAAAGTATAAATGAGTGATTGGAAGATTGAAACATACTAAATGTTTATTTGTTAAACAACTGATTTTGTTTTGAGTGAATTCATTTTGGTAAAAATTCACTTTACCAAAATGGTTTCAACTGCTGCCAATACGGGTAAGGTATGAACGAGTGACGGTCTGACGAGTGATTCATTCAACTGAACATTACGAAAACAACCGAATGGATCGGTTGTTTTTCAACAACCGACTGAATCAGTCGTTTCACTTCGGTTGTTCCCATCACTATTTCACACCGATTCAGGCAGTCCTTTTTGTGGAAGTGAAGGAGTAGGGTTGTACCAAGTTTCAGTAACAAGTGCGATACTTCAGTTCAGCAGCTTTTTTGCCTTAACGAAGCAACAACGGTATGCAGGAACAACCGTAAGGTAAGTTATTTGAATACTTCTTATTATAGATATATTATATTAGGCAGCTTAAAGCAGTAGCACTTTCTCAAAATTGCTTTTTAATTACTTTACAATAAATTAAATTATATATATATATATATTTAAATCAATCAATAACAAAAACGAAATGGCCATTACTAAAATGTACTTCAAAAGGTTATGTTTAAGTCAGACTCAAATACATACTCAGTGTTAAAATATTACAGATTGTTGAGTAGCCAGTTAGAGAATATGGGTTTGAGTTTTGTGTGGTGTGGTCCAAGCTATTTTGGGAGTCTATGACAAATAAATGTTGTATTTGTATTTTAGTAAAATTACTGTTTCGGCACGTTACACATACCTTTTGCTTACCTAACCTAACTCATCCTAATCGTATACATACTAAAATAAAATTGGCAATTTGCGTTAAATTCGAGTGCCTTGTCTCCGGGACGACCTGCCGGCCGTCCCTGCGGCAGAAATGTATGCAAATTTGTTATTGGTTGCTAGTCATAGATTCTAAACTTTGTGCTATAACATAAGTGATTTGACGCTAACGTACTTTACAGGGATATCTTACATGAGTTATGTACATAAACTGACTGCGACCTATACTTCAAATATGATTTTACTAGTTTTATCGCTTTACTATCAAATCCTAGTACTTTGAGTTTTACAATAAGCGTGTAATGACGACCGTGGAAGGCTATCCATGAAAATTTGAATATACATTGAAATGAAATTGTGACACTTGAATTTTGTTTCAAACGTATGATTAATATATTCCCAGCCAAAATAAAATTACATCTATTAATTACTGTGTTGTGGAGATATTTTGTGATAATTAAGGAATGCGAACACCGAGAAGGTATCGAGGGTATCTGCGTCGCCGCGATAAGATATGAGGACATTAAGATTTAAGTTGAACTGCTGTTTTGGAATTTCATTCCTTGTTCCCTGTGTAACGTCCTTCCTATTTTCTTTGTTATTGTTGAAACTGCCACATTTTGACAACGTTAGGTGAACCATTTTGATAATATTAATGCCTTACCGAATTTTTAAACAGCTTTCGCACTCAATCTCGATATTTAAAAATCACGGTTGTTACGGTTAAAAAAGTCTATGAAAAAATGTTTAACTACAGTACAACTGGTGCTGACCACACCACAACAATAAGCATTGAACAGGACTATGGCTGAGCGGAAAGAGGGGGCTTCGTCGAATCAATTTAAACTTTTCTACGTTCAAATTACGTAGTCAACTGTACAAACAGGAAACATCAAAAACGTTTTTGATAAGTTGTATGCTTTCAAATATATTCTAAAAATATTTGGTTGTTGTCTGGCATATGGATATAGTAACTAATTGAAAATTGAAAAAATCATACAATATAAAGTACTTGGTAAGAAAGTGCACTAATTAACGTGCACGCAGTTGCTTTCAAATATATTCTAAAAATATTTGGTTGTCGTCTGGCATATGGATATAGTAACTAATTGAAAAAATCATAAAATATAAAGTACTTCGTAAGAAAGTGCACTAATTAACGTGCACGCAGTTGCGTCGTAATAACAAAACACAGAAATAAATATTTATTGCTGTATTCTCTGATCGTAATTTAGTTGTAATGAATCCGAGACTACTATCAGATTTTATATTATCGACCTCTCACTCTGAGGCGCTACTGCACTTACTAAACAAACGCTAAAAAATATCTATTTACATATAATTTTCTGTGTTTGTCCTTGGAACGGAAAGAAGTTATCTTTTTTTACATTATTACTTTGTTAATGCGCAGACTTTACCGCCCCTTTCGCTGCCTGTTTTCTTCGAATGGTCAAGGGCAGTCGTGTAAAGCAATTAAGTAAATTTCTGTCAGCAGCAGTTGTGTATTTTCTTAAGTTTTTCTACGTCTTTCCGTTAAAGTAAATTTTTACAATTACTAAATTTATTATATTTAAGTTTTTAAGACAGTATTTAAGCTTACAAATAATGTTTATTTATTTCGCTTGAAAAACTCTGCTTGCAATAGTTTATTTATTGTCAATTACAAACTTTATTTCCAAATAAACCCAAACAAACTATATGTCTCCTTACTAGGGAGAAAGTACTATACAATAAGAAATATATATTACAGATTTCCCCAAAATCTTTTTATATTTTATATATGCATTTGAACAAAGTACTTTTTTGAAAGATTCTGTCAAAAAACATGATCCGCTAATATATTTATGAAAAGCTATAATTTACATTATTTTTTCTATTTAAACATGATTCAATCTAATACAAAGTAATCTAATACATTATTTAAATATAAACTGTGTATGATTTCAGGAATATTAGAAAATCTTTTAACACTTATTTCAAAGTAACAAAAAGTTATGTAGTCTATACTAGACATTATTACATATAAAACGAAATTTGTTTATTATTTTATTGCTTACACTTGTGTTTTTAAAATACATAACACTTAAGTATTACAAAATTCGCAACATAACTTTTATTCTAATAGAACTATTCCCAGCATATTATGTTATTACTCTATTGACAATCTAATTGGTTAGTAGTATTTGGCAACTAAATAGGTATATTTAGGCTAACTTAGAAATGCTCCTGACAATTTTGTATAGCAGCTATAAGGCTTGCAAGTTACCAAAACATGATGCGTGTCAATTGAAAATGTTCACTCTACTCGTGATATCTATTCTTTACAATGTTTTTACCCCAACTATAATACTTTTATATAATTGTTTATTCTATGAGAATAAAAACAATATGCAGGTTCATTTGGTACAGCTTCGTTTACTATTTTTTAGTTGATTTTTCAACAAAAAAAAAAGCTTACAGCGCGCAAAAAACAAGCTTCCCGGTACACACTTTTTCTAGTGTTTTATTTCATCATGAAATTAAGTATTCTAAACCTAGTAGTGCAAGTTACAACAAGTGAACAAGAAAAAAATCTAATACTGTTTTTAAAATGACAATGCTGTCACTTGTTCGAAAATATTTGAGTGAAACCCTTGTTTTTTTAGTTGCAACTCCTTTTAGATGTATTAAAATTAAATGTAAATATCCTTATGATTTACATTGAAATGTTTCCATATTATCCATCCACCCACCCATACACGCACAGTGGTAATGTTTGGTTTGTAAACACAGTGGCGCCTCTAAGTGAGGGGTCTATAATAAAAAATTGGATATTACTTCCTGATACACAGAATCCCTTACCGACTAGGTATATGTATGAAATACGGCCAATTAGGGTTGCAGGACAGACAGGATGTAAGTGTCTATTTTAAGAACGTGTCAAAACCTGCCTTCAAAGGATGTTCTTTCCCCTCTCGTCGTCGGGAATTTCCACCCCGTTCATCATATGGTGACAGTTCTAGGAACAGTTAAAGACCCAGTACCAGATCTCAACCTATGTCCTATTCCCACACTCGGTTTCCTTTGTCCGGTGTCCTTTAGCTGACAGTCAGGTCAGTGGTGTCATAAATCTGTTAGGGTATTATTGAAGGGACGAAGTTTGCCAACCCTGGGAGTGTACTGGAGAGTACAAATGTTATTTTTCAGGGAGAATATGGAATTGTTATATAATTCTATTTACTGTATGTAAGTGATGGTTATATTTGATTTCACAGTTTAAATTCCAACGATATATATTTTTTTATTTGAGACAATAACGCGTTACGTGACCTGGGCATCTGACACCTGGGCTAAATGTCGCTCATATTATATGTTAATTGAGGAAAATAATGTTATTATTATATTTTTAGTAAGCCTCTCTCATGTCCTCAGAAAACAACCTTCAAACGCTGGTGCATATCACTTCTTCACCTACAGTAATGAATTTGAATCTATATTGAAGATAAATTGTGACGCTAGAACTTTGTTTCTTACTTATATATTTCAATTTCGCACTACACGTGAACTTGTAATGCACATTTTGTTACGTTTATAGAAAGAAAACATAGGAGCACAAAAATTAAATTTGCTTTCAGATAGGCACTAAAATAGTACAGAATTAAAAATTACTTCAGTTTTTTGATATTTGACAAGTGCACTTCAAGTTCACACAGCCAGAGGCAACTCCTCTCCCTAGATATGGCCAGTACTTTTAAGGTTTTTGTTCACTGGAACACCCTCCCTTCCTTATCTCTTATCGCCGTGACGGATAGCCATCCTGTGGCTACATTCTTTACAATCCATTCAACTGCGACACAATACTGATATCCTGGCTGTAATTTTCACTGAAAAATGCTGCTAAATCATTTGCGAGATATAGAGTTAAATATCTGTATACCGGAGGTAAAAGGCACTAAGTCACAAAATGTAAATTTTACAGGAAAGCAGTTTAAAAATGTTTGTTTGTTTATTTTTTATACAGCACACTAACTAATTAAAGTATATCCACAAAATAATAGTATATTTTTCCTTATATCTTTAATTTAATTTTACATTTTGTTCTAATAAGAAATTAAAATAAAATTTATTATAAAAAAAAATAAAAATAAAATGGACATAGTGCTTTTTGCCTCTTCGGACTTAGTGCCTAAAAGTATTTTGTTAATCAGGGTAAAAGGTAAACATACAAGATAATCAACTGTCATATATGTGTAAAATGGATTTTTAATGCAAATAAAAGACATATAATTGTTTTACATTATTGATATACACTCAATCAATTCATTTCATCAGATATTGGACCATCATTACATTCTGGATAATCAGCAGAATTAGTAGATGTACGTAAATCTTTATAAAAAGAGTGACATATAGTTGGTAAAAAAGGCAATAAAGATATTAAATCATCATGCTTAGCTTTAGAAATTGGTAGTAAGTCCTTAGAGATTGGTGGCAAAGCTGAAGGCCATCTCATCTCTTGAAGTCGTCTGGATCGTGTCATATCAACTAATCTGAAATCACCATCAAAAGACACTTTAAAAAACAACTTCCCAACTGTCTCTTGTCTAACCTGAAGCAGCACACACGTAGACATCAAAAATGGTTGTTTGTCAGCATCAATTTTCCTTGACACAAAGGGAGCATCTGTGCCGATGAACAAAGCGTCAAATTGTTTAAAGTCTTGCAACTCCATGTTGTGTACTGTATATTTGGAAGATGTGAGTCATACAAGTTGTTGCCAGTCCCATGGTGTTAATATTGACATTTTGGAATTCTTTTTCTTTTTCTTCTCTATATGGGCATGGACCGTATCTGCCTCCATGTGGGTGTGACCCCTTAATAAGAATTTTTGAGTGATTTGTTTTATCTGTGGGTAAGATCTTAAAATCCAAAAAAATGCTATGACAACAGATTTGTTTTTGTTTTGACCATAGCAATTGTCTGTCCATATGGTTATTTCTTCTATATCAGAGAAATGACACTATCTGCCCATTTTAATAAACAAGAAGTTATTTCATTTCCTCCTCGAGCCCCTTTACTCTCATCCCACATCATACACTGTACTGTAGCATCACACGAATCGTATATAGTAAAGTTGTATGTCCACAGTTTCCTTTTATAAAAACTTATACTGTTTGTAATCAAAGGTGTAGGTAAACACTTTTGTAAATCACAAGTTAAAACTTTATGTTTTGAATTATCTTTACTCAGCTTAGTATCAATACTTTTTAAGTTATAGGCTACATTCTTTTTGACTCTCCAATGCGTGCATCTTGATCAGCTGTTAGACTAGTTAGACTAGTTCTTTCATCAAGAGTCAACTCACCTTTAAGTTGAGCATGAAACCCATCACAAACATCACAGGTGTCTGTATCAGGAGGTTTAAATGAAAGGTTAAAATTCTTGTTGAAAATATCATAGTACAACCATGGTTTAGCTACAAGTTTGGGGTCAAAATTATTTTTAACACAATGTTCAGTATAAAGAGTGTACATTTTCTTCATGCATAATTCTGGGCCTAAATATTTTTTATTGGTTTTTTCTCTGGTATAGTGGCTCTCATAGCAAGGAAATGCTGAAATATGGTTCTTAACACTTTCAATAGTAGCAGTAGGTGTTTTGTTGGTAGGAGTGTGCTTACCTCTTAAAATCTTGTTGTACAAGACCCCCTTCTTCAGTTTTTTTTCAAAACGTTTACAACAATCTTATTTGAAATACCTAAGGTATTTAAAAACATAACCTTGCAGATATTTATAGTAATGTTATTAACAGTAAAACTGTACACAAGAGTATTACTCTTAGCTCTACCTGAATTTTCCATACGTTTTCTATGACGAGCTATTTGTTGGGTAGTTATACAAGATCTTATAAAATGTCTTTTAATGTCATTACTGTTTTCTTTGGTCCAATACCTGTTGAATATACTTTGTCTTTCTATTTCAGATATTTTATTATAGCATTTCCTTTTACAGGAACAAGGTGGTTTCATTATCTTTGCAGACACAATTTTATTTTTTTTGTTAACATACTCCTGACCAGACAGTGCTTTTTGTTTTCGTTTATTGCATAGCCATTCATCTGAGCGCCTCACACGTTTCTTACCATGCTGTTTAATAGTTGATTTATTTGTTACCTTCCTCTTTAGTGATTTACATAAATTTTGACCGGTTTCAATAGAATCTTCATTGAATGAAGTGGCATGATTACTAGTTTTGTCATCTGATAAATACAAATCCCTCTCCAATAAGGCTTCAGCTCTTAATGTCTGTTCTTTTGACTTATTATCTATTTTAAAAAGGATTTTTTCTACCTTAGACTTTGACGAAAAGCGTTGTTGAGCAGGTCGCTTTTCTGCGTAACTTGAATCCTCACTTGGCAAATAATCCGAGTCAGCATCGGTATCGTCAACTTCATCAATGTCGGATAAAGATAGATCGTTAACAATCTCTTCATTGTGGCTGATATTTTCTTGTTGTTTACTGGTGCTTGGACCTAAAAAAAACATTAATTTAGCATAAAAATAAAGACATTTATTTTAGTGAATCTATTTTTATTATGTTCAATTAGCAAGCCCTATTACCAAAATCCCAACTACTTATAATTTATACAATGCTGTAAGACCTTTAGTTAAATTTAATAATAAATAGTTGTTATTAATGAAAAACTTACTAACCTATAAAAAATTAATGGAGGCCCATTACTACAAGGCTATCAAAACATTACTTCTAGGCATAGACTATTGTTCGTATATTGGAATTATTATTTTTATTTTAAATTGTTATCGTCACACATCTGCTGACTTATGTTTAGAGACAGTTTTTATAACCTAACAGTAAACTTTCTTCTATGAATTTGGTGTTTTCTAAGATTAGTGTAATAAATCTTATTCTTACCTGTGTCAATGTCTCTTTGTGCCTGTAAAGCCATTTCCACTATCTTGGAACCACGAGAACCCTTACTATGATCCATGTTGAAGTTAATTGTTATATTTTAACCATTTAAAACTGTCACCCAACTACAACACAAGCTAATAAAACAACACCAATATCCTAACCTAAAAATGTCTTGTTACAAAAACAAACCATGTGCTGTAAAGGGCACTATGTCCAGACTGTGCAGTAAGCAATTCCAACACACTCAGAGGCAAAGAGCCTCAAGTCCACTTGGTGCCCTTTGCCTCTGACTAACATGTGACATAATGCCTTTTTAAAATGGTCTATCTCCTGTTATTATTAAGATAGGACATAGTGCCATATACCTCTGTGTGGAGCAAAAAAAGTACATTATGAAGGTGCCAAAATCCCAATTTAAAAAAAAATGGACTTAGTGCCCTTTACCTCAGGTATACAGATATAAACAACGCTAATTAGGAATAGCGATTCCATATTCAAGTGAATTACAGTATATATAAATGAAAGTCTTAAAACAATATTTTTTTAAAATATATATTTATTCATGTTACAGTATTAGTGAACACAGTGTTTCGGTTTATGAAACAAATGTATGGTTTTTATCTATAAACTCAGCTAAATTAAAAAACTAACTTTTTCCTGTGACTAAATCTAAAAATTAGTTGAAAGGTTAATTTGTCGTCTAGAATGATACCTAGCCCGCCCATACACGTACTGTGGTGAACTCACCCACCCATACACGTACTGTGGTAATGACCAACCCGCTCACCTATACACGTACCGTGGTACTGATTTTTTTTTGGTGGCAATTCTTAATGCTACCGTACGTGTATGGGTGGGCGGGTAGGTTAATGCCACCGTACGTGTATGGGTAGGCGGGTGTGTTAATGCCACCGTACGTGTATGGATGGGCGGTTGGGTTAATGCCATCGTAAGTGTATGGGTGGGTGGGTAGGGTAATGCCACCAAACATGTAGGGGTGGGTGATTGAGTTAATCCCACCGTACATGTATGGATGGGCGGGTGGGTTAATGCCACCGTACGTTAAAACTTTTTTAACAATCTTCGAAGCGCCTGTGCTATTTGTGATACAATTCCCGCAACACATTTCTGTACATGAATCACGGTTCAACGCCGTCACATAATGAAAATTTTCTAATATACTTTAAAGAAAATACTTTAAAACTATGAGAACTTATGACATTAAACAATGCAGCATTTTAAATTACCGGCAGGAATATATGCGAATTTGTTTTTTTTTGTGGCTAATCATAGCTCCTATTACCATTGAGCCATAACATATTATTGCCACCATAAGTGATTTGCCCCGAACGTAATTTTTCCGCGATATCTCGAGAACCCGGTTCCTTTTTTTTTCAAATAAGACAAACATTACTAAAATTAGTAATATCATTAAAAAAGGCATATGTTATAACGTAGATTTAATTGAGGAAAACAATGGTATTATTACATTTTTAGTAAGTCTCAGTACAATTTTATATACGGTACCCATATATTTTGTATAAACACATTATGTATTTTTTCCAACAATCAGTTGAAATAATTTTTGTCGTTTTTTAAAAAAT
>JAQJVL010005376.1:0-35839 GCA_035578905.1 Stictocephala bisonia | reverse complement strand
ACGATAATACGAGTATTATGTAGTTTCTTTCCTACTCACGAATATTATATTTATTTCTTCCTTCAGTAAATACAAACTGAGATATTTAACAAAACAAGTTAGGTTAAGTTAATATTAAGTTAGGTTATGTTTGTAAAAGTAAGGTAGGGATTCGGCTAGCACTATATCTATTCAAGTTGACCTATTATAACCTAACCTAACCTCACCTACTGTTTTGTTCAATATGAAGTAATCGTCTGTCGTATGTTAAACGCAGTACTCTTTGCAACACCGCGCGTCAGTGTTGCACTAAAATGCCAATAGGCACGGACATGTCAAGTCGCGACTTTAATAAAATAAAAAATAGCTGTAATCAGGCCTGAAGTCACCAACATTTCTACCACCCCTTCAAAACTCTTTTACATGCGTAAGTAATTAACTCTTAAGTATGCCAAGTAATTAATTTTACGACCTATAGAAACCAATGAAACTTTGTTTCAGAAAACTGTTCAGAAATTTTTTTCCTTGAAAAGTTAACATTCTGAAATTGGTAAAACTTTTATGCTAACCACATATTAAAATATAAATTCAATAAATTGACGGAATTTTTTAGTAATACAGGTGTATAGTTTATACACAGTGAACGCTGGTTACAAATCTGATACTTTTTTTGTTCCAACTAGGATACAAATGATTAAATTTGAAAATCTGTTTTTTATAGGAAAAAGTTAAACGAGAAAAAAATTATGTGATGGGATCTTTGTTTATTAGTAATTAGCCTTCAAACACGGGCATACGAAATTTCTGCACCGACAGGAGTTTAAATTTTGTTTCTCTGATTTTTGTCCTGAACTGATTGTTTTCTATGTTTAATTTTTGTAACCCACAAATTAGCTGTTTCCATTAACCAATACACAACAGAAAACATTTATCCCACTTACCACCATTAATGACAGTACGTATATGTGCAATATACTTTTTACTTAAGTTTGAATAACTGTTACTTTGGTTTTTCAGCACAAAAAGGGCAGAAGACCGAGAAGAATACCGCAGGGATGATCCTGTTAGTGGTTTTCATGATAGTAGGCGGAGTAGTTCTGTCGGGACTCCTTGTATTCCTGACGAACATAAGGTACTGAGACTACGTCAGGGCGAAGCTGCCCAGGGTACCGTACTCCAGGGAGAGTGGAAGGGATACAGATAGACCCATGACTTACGACACGAACGAAGACAGCGTCAATCTCATTTAACTTTGGCCATTTTGTAAATATAATTGATGAATTACATTAAGTTTCTTTTTTTATGAAATTACTTTTTCTTTGATCCTTTTCTGGGTTCTAGTCACGTTTATGTGACATTCTGACAAATCTCTTTTGCTGTGTCCGCAATATTCTCAATCTCTTTGCGGACAAATAAGGTCCGCAATATTCTGAACCGTGTGTTTTAAAAAACTCGAATATATAATATTTTACTGAATTTGAACGTTTATATCCATATTTTATTGATCTGTCATAAGTATTGTTATGCTCTGATGATATCAAACCTTTTACGAAACATGTAATCAAAAGTGTGTCATGAAAATACATTTTGGACCATCTGAATATGGTGTATTTAAATTACAACTATTTATAAATCATAACAGATAAATGAAGAAGTTTTAAAACATCTGAAGCAAGCTTCAGTATTTATCACGTGACAAACATTTCTTGTAATAAGTACTAGCCTACATTTACAAAATTACTAGCAATTTAATAAATTTAAGGCATAAAACAGGTTATGGTGTCAGGGAGATAGACTGTAACGATATTTTTCTATGCTCTGTGTTTATAAAGGTATCATAGAAAGTGATATTAAACACTCGTTTATCTCGTTCAATGTAAAATTTCTTCGTTGGTTGTTGTAAAAATGACGAAGAAAGATTAAATACTTTGTGTACAATTCGTTGTTGACGTGTTAAAGATTCAAACCAATTTACTAAATTACAAATTAATATGATAAAAACTGTTAACAGCTAAAATTGATGATATTCCATTTTTTTATGTGTGTCATAACGTTTGAATAGTAAAAGAGGAAATGCTTTTTTATATTAATAATTTTAATTAATTAAATCAAGTGATCAAAAAGTGATTGCCCATTTAGTTAGAGAACATTTAACTGACATTTTTTTAAAACGTCCATCTGAATACCTTCCAGTGACGCAGTATGTTAAATGTATAAAATATACAATATCTTTGTTAAAATTTGCAAAAGTTATTGAAATTACGTCATAGTAATATTATTTATTTTCCTAACTAAACATGTAGGATGTGTACTTGTTTACATGACTCTATCAAAATTTTTTGTACAATCTTTAGTGGGTGAGTAAAACTAATTTTTGAAATTAAAATATTTTCAGCTATCCAACTAATAATTTTTGTAGACCATTGAGGAACATATAAATCAACTACATTTAAAATAAAAAGTTTTATATCATACATATGAAGGCTATCCTTACTCTAGACTAGAGGCATCTACTTGGAGACAGTAGCTTTTTGACATTGCTCATTGTTAATCATCTGGACACAGGGGTGGACTACCCTAATACTCCAGATGCCCTGAAATACAGGTAAAATTTTTAGAATGGATGAAATTGTAGTATAAAATCTTGAAAAGGCTATTTATAATTTACTAGAATATAACAATTAAATCTAATTCCCGTTACTAAACTCTATATATAAATTGTGATGAGTGGGCCAATATTGCTATAGATGATTTATGAACATTTTAAATCAAAATGAGAGTATGATGAGTAATGTTTGGGTGGTTTACAGCAGACATATTTGTTTAAAATGAAAATATTTTGATCAGTATTTATTTAATATTGCTTATTAATAAGCCCCATTCTCTGTAAATATAAAATGGTTTTCAAGTTGATGAGAACCATTGATAGTGCATGTATTATTCATCACTATAACGCTGATCGTAGAATATGGGCGAATACGAGGGGTGAATGAGTGTAATGAGTGTAGTCATCGTTACTAACTAAGGTCAATTAAGTGGAATTAAGTGTTTTGGAAATTGTAGGTGTCTGATTTAGGGTATCTTACCAATAACATAGAGTCCGCTTCATGATCGCTATCGGCAAAGACCCTACTATATAGAGAGGTCTCGAGAGTTTACGAAAGATAACAGCCTGGCTTATATATGTTAGGGTGGGATAGGAACTGAGTCTTGTTGTAAGTTATGTAAAAAACACGACGTGGTTTGGATTTCTGTCTAATCTGTAGATTCCTTAGCTGCCATTAGGCTGTTAGTAAATGAACCTTTATACGGAAAGTAAGAACAGTAACTATGACTACCCACGTTACACTCATTAACAACTCATATTAACTCAACTTTTGATGATCGGGGTCTTATTAATAAGTACAAACAAACTCAATAAGGCGTTCTGGACTCACTTTGGATGCTCACTAACTCAGTTAATGTTGATTAACATTTGACATGCGTTCATTAACTGTTAAAATCATGTAAGTAATTATGTCTCATGAAATACCACCAACAGTTTCATTTTCGTCAACGACTAGAGAGTCAAATGACTAAACTAATTCAGTAAATTTTAGTTACCACTGTGTGTGTGCGTGTGTGTGTGTGTGTGTGTGTGTGTGTGTGTGTGTGTGTGTGTGTGTGTGTGTGTGTGTGTGTGTGTGTGTGTGTGTGTGTGTGAGCGCGCGCGCGCGCGTATGTGTGTGTGCCAAGCCTTTTTAGTAAATTAATCTTAAAACTTCGCACCATCCAGTTTAGGCTTCTTTTCGCATAACCACTAGTGCCCTCACCATGTATTTCTTTCGGTAGACTAAGAAAAATATGATTGTTGCATTATCACCCAACTATTTGCTTCCAAATAACAGGAATATATCAATAAAATTTCTTTAAAACTAATTATATTTTTTTATAAATACAATATAAAAAGTATACTTACATTATCTGTATAACGAGGGACATATATCAGTTTGGGTGGATCTTTTTCCTCTAAAAGTGGAACCATGTACAGACGGTCTACACTAGTGTTGTTGTAATCGACAAAGTACAGCGTGTCATTTAACACTTCCATACCGTATATATCTGTCCATTGCGTAGCATTTGGAAGCAAGTTTTCCATATCTCCCAAACCCTTGTAGTCGAGTTTTATGATAAATGTTGTAGAATTAATATAAATGCCCTGGGGAGTCTTGCCCGTGATGAATATAGCCTTGCTTTGTCTGTCCAAGGCGATGTTCCTTATCCCCCAGTCGGGTGAACTACGAATGTTCCGATCCACTGATATGTGCCTGATATTGCTCCCGTCTAAGTCGGCCTTGAACAAGGCGTAGTCACTCACAAAGAACAACAACCTGTAATGATAATAAGATCTATCTTACATTTGAACATTTCAAAATGTTACAAAAAGTGAGATTATTGTGGTTTGATAAACTATAAAATTTTACACATCCAAACAAATTAAATTCACTCTGAAAAAATAATTCACTGGACATTCTTCAGCCACTAACCTTATTTTAAAAACAATGCTTTTTTAGTATTCATCTTCAAAAGTGGTTAGTTCCTTCTATAAAAAAATCATAATGTAGAAGATATCATAATTATCTCTAAAGTGTCCAGATAGATAAAAAGGTACTTTAAATTTGGTACACCTTTAAGTGGAGATAGATGCCCAATTAAGAAACACTTAACCATGGTCTTATTTTTTCGACATAGCGTGACTTCCCAATTATGGGACGAGCACAGGGTAAAAATTATGTAGTCACATCGGATGGTTAGAGTCCATGGTTCATGGTTAGAGTGGAGTGGTGTGGTCTACCTCCCTTTCATAAGTCCATGGTTACAGTGAAGTGTGGGCTACCAGTCATTGGGCCCATCGTTGGAATTAAGGATATTCACCCATCGTTGGAAGTTAGGGTGACTTCGACTAACAGTCGTTAGGTTCATTGTTAGAGTGGATAGTGGGCTTCCAGTCATGGGGTCCATGGTTAGAGTGGAAGGTGGGCTACCAGTCATTGGTCCATGGTTGGAATGAAGGGTGGGATATTAGCAGTTGGGCCCATGATTAGAGTGGACAGTGGGCTACCAGTCATTGTATCTATGGTTAGAGTGGGAGGTAGGCTACCGGTCAATGTGTGCATGGTTAGAGTGGAATATGGGCTACCAGTCATTGGGTCAATGGTTAGGGTGGAAGGTGGGCTATTAGTCTATGGGTCTATGGTTAGAGTGGAAGGTGGGCTACCAGTCATTGGGCCCATGGTTGGAATGAAAAAATGGGCTACCAGTCTTTGGGTTTATGGTTAGAGTGGGAGGTGTGCTACCAGTATTTGGGTCTATGGGTAGAGTAGAAGGTGGGCTACCAGTCATTGGGTCCATGGTTAGAGTGGGAGGTGGGCTACCGGTTACTGTGTCCATGGTTAGAGTGGAATATGGGCTATCAGTCATTGGGTCAATGGTTAGAGTGGAAGGTGGGCTACCAGTCATTGGGTCAATGGTTAGAGTGGTGAGGTGGGCTACCAGTCTTTAAGTCTACGGTTAGAGTGGAAGGTGGGCTACCAGTCATTGGGCCCGTGGTTGGAATGAAAGGTGGGCTACCAGTGCTTGAATCCATACACTTATTTGATTGTTATTGTAGTTGGTGAGTGGTTATGATAATTGGGTGGTATTATGAATTTATTGTGTATTATAAATGTCTTTTAATTTTGCAATGCTATTTTTAAAATTTAGTTTCCCAATCATCACTAATTTCACTAATACAAATTTTAGCTAATAAATTACTGGATTTTCCGACTTGCTGCTGATTGTTCTTGGTTGAAGAATTGGGCTGAGAACAATTTTGTACTTAATAATTTGAAAAAAAGAAAGAAAAATATAGGATATTGTATAATTTTCAAAACAAGGTATATTACAATTGGGCAGCATGATAGACAAATATAAACCTCATAGAATGAAAAATATAAACCTCAAAATTATGTTTTCTTCCATTCTATTCTCATAGAATAGAAGAAAACATAACTTTGAAAAAGACCCTTACATTAATAATTACATTTTAACGCTTAAACTCACTTTTCAAATGGATCAACAACGATGTTGTTGGGGAACCGGAAGTGCTTTATGTTGTCGATCAGCAAACGTCTGTTACTGCCATCTAAGTCCACCATCTCGATGGTCTGATGTTTGTCGCAAAGCCAGTAGAGTGTCTCGTGAACCCAGTCAACGGCCAGTCTCACGTTCCCCCCCACCCACTGACTGACGATGGGGACCAATGAGTAGTTACGTTCTTTGGGCAGAAAGTCAACCCTAAAAACATTTTTTAGTATTATGGTTACGATAGATTACTATATGGTTACACTACTAATCTATTTAGTTAGATTACTATATATGGTTACACACAACATACTTGCAACAGCCCTTGCTTCGCTACGGGGTGGTTCTCTATGCTTGCTTACCTGGGTGGTTCTCTTGCAACTATCATAAATTATAAAAGTTCAGCCTGCTTCCGTTTTTCTAGATTACAAGGTTTTATAGTCCATAAAACCCCATAAGTATAGTTAAGGGGGATGAAAAGTAGTTCAATCATGTCAGATTTACTAGAAATGACCTTAAAATTTCACAATGAAAACCAAATTAGCCAAGCTTTTGTGTCATGCTTATATTTTGTTGTATCAGCTGAATGAAATAAATAATTAAATTAAATTAATGCCAATGTTAACCTTATAGATTAAAAGTCTTCCACTCTGAAAGGGAATTTCGAAAATCCTTTCTTAGTGGGTCTGTATGATACAACATCAAAATGTGTTTAGTGGTTCCGGAGATATCGTGATTAGAGAGTACATTGTATTTACATTTAAAATATTAAAATTAAATTATCTAAAATAACAGTGAAAGATCATGTTATTTTACCATACGAAGTTAAGGCTAAGTATCATTCTCTAACATTTAACCTGGGGACCAAAGGAAGTGACTTCCGAACTACCATCAGTGACCGGGCAGGCGGGCTGCGTTCAAGGTCGGGATCGTTCAGACGGTCACTCATCCAAAGGACAACCACGCTTGATGTTGCTTGACTCTGTTATCTTGCGATAACGTTGGAACCCTCCGGTCAAAGCCACTGGCAAATCACGTAAATCTACTCTATTTATGTAATGAAGTGTATTAGAATAAATTAAATGTATGTAGTGAATATACTCCATTTATGTAGTTAAATCATTTTAAATTCTGTAGGGAATCATATAAAACTATTTTACTCTAAATCTAAATACATATCAACATTTTAAAATCTACTTACCTATGAAAGGTAAGCAACGTTACATATTTGAATCACAAATTATTTTAACTTGAAATATACGTCATAAATATATAAGGCATATGTACACTAGAATATATACACATCGTATTTGTAAAATACCTTATTATCTAATAAATATTTTACTAAGCCAATACACCAGACTTTTAAAATTATTAAACATATTAATGATCAAATGATTTAAAATAAATCTGTTTGAATAAACTAGCATAAGCTTAAAATGTAAAGATGTTCGTAAGTGTGATAAAATCATTCATTGGCCGAATTCCTTATCAAATTATTTTTGTATAACCAGATAGTTCTAGACCTACGTGAATATAGTTAAATAAAACTATTAAAAAACAAACGTATGAAGTGAATTAGGAGTAAATTACACAGAATTTGCATCAAACAAAATCACCTATTTACTTCGTGTTACTCATTATTTAATCAATTGTATTAACTGAACAATATATATATTTTAGAAGTTTTTACTTAATCTTAAATCAACATATTGTGTTTGAAATTTTTATAAATAATAGGTAAATTAGATGTTCCTTACGTACTTATACATTTAATAACAAGTTATTGTTGACTAACCTAAATATCGTGTTATTGGCTGCGAAGAAAACTAAGTTCTTACTCCAATGAAAGTCGACGCTATAGACATTTAAGTTTTCCCTTTCTAAGAAAAGAGGACGTCGTTTGATTGTTGATAAGTCCACCAACGCAATTGAATCTTCTTCTGCCACCAGTACTTTAACTGACACGGCATCTGAGGGGAGTTATAAAAATACATAAGTTATTAAATCGACCATAAAATAATACTTATTAAATATAAACAGCGCGTTATTATTATTCATTAAGATACTTCCCGTAGATACATGGGGACAAGTATGAGTGGCTAATGAGTGTGATGAGTGTAGATGAACGAGAGTAGTCATTGTTACTAACTAAGGTCGAATGTTCCTTAAAAAGAACCATTTGTGAACAGCCCAATAGCCTAGGACAACTAAGGGACCAACAGTTTTACGTGGAGTCCAAATCACGTAGTATTGTTTTTAATTTCAGCTAATTGACTAGTCTGATACTCAGTTCTATTCCCTTCACAACATCCAGACCCAGTGATATTACTCTAAGAAGTAATTGAAACAATGTGGGTTTCTCTATATTTCTAGGTAGAACTATTACACTATACATTCAATTTCCTTTCCGAATTTTTAAATAGATTTATTTTTATTGGTTTCACTATCAGAGTACTTTTTCTGTTTGTGATGAAAATATGTTCTATATTTTCTTTTATTGAAATACATAACTAAAAGCATAGAAACACATTAATTTAGCTGTTTTCAACTTACATAAAGATAGAAAGATATCTAGGGGGAGAACATTTTTTGATAGTCTCATTCTTTCTTTATACATTTAACGCTGTTTAATGGGAATTTTATCTTGATTAATTATTTCATCGTGAGAATGACAAAATACATTCATACCAATAGCTACTAATAGAGAATGTGAACTTAGGTTGAGAATATTATGCCTACTCATCAACAAGATAATTATGTCGGTACAATTATTTGTCAATATATATTACATACATATCATATTTATCAGGTAGATAGTTGAAAGTCATTTGTAAAGTACTTCAGATTCCTACATACTTGGAAGCAATGTTTTTGGTTTTGCTGTAATCAAGCCAGTTTTGTAAAAAGGCTTCATTCACGAGATTTCACCATACTTTGACCATTAAAAGAATTTAAATAACATAAAATAGTCTAGTAACAATGTATTTGATACTTTAAACTATAAATTTATAAATATTAACGTGTAACATTCAAACTAAAATGCAGTACTCTCTTAAAATAATGTTGGTTGAGAGATTATAAAAACATTTTAATATTTACTTGTGTTCAACTTTAATATGTGAGAAGTCAAATTTTATTAAAGTAAGAACTTATCCATAAATTTTTATAGAAATTGTACATCTAAGAAATAAAGAGTTTTAGAAAAAGGTTTTCTAGAACTTTAAATACAAAAAACAAATCTACATATGTAATTTATAAAGCATTTAAAAGTCAATACATAATTAGGTAAACCTTTAAAAACATATTTACTAACATTTTCTTAAAACATAAATACTATAGTAAACATTAAAAAAGAAATAGAAACAAAAAAACAGTGTTATAATAAACCTGTTATAACTACATAAAATTACAAAAAATAAGAGCCAAATTCCCAGGACCTATAACCAGTTTTTATGTCATATTTTACAAGTATTGACAATCCATAACCTACGTCATTCTTAACTCTGTGTTTGGTTCGTCACCAGCCAAAGAGGAAAAGGAAACAGAGGTAGCTTTGTTATGGCCGCAGCGAACGCCTCAAAGGCAGTTATAAGTAGTTTTTTATACACATGTAGAAGTAGTTATTAACTTTGTCCTCGAGGATTTTTGGGAATAAAGAAAGGCACTGACAATGCTGGCCCTGTTATACGTATGTAAAACTGGAGAACTAACTATTCGACACACGTTTAGCGCACTAATAGATGGGACTTGTGTTTCCTTCTTCTCTGTGCACCTGCTCAGTCCTTGCCTTATTGTTTTGGTTTTGTCTACCCTATATTTGTATATTACATGGTAATATGAAGAATTTGTTTATGATAAAGAAATAGCTGAATTATATTTAAATAGAAATGGAAAATTTAATTTTTTATGATATAAAGTAAAAGAGATTGACTTACCTAAAAGTGGTATGTGTTGACCTTGGAATTCTCCAGTGTTCATACCACCACCTTTCGTATTTAATGTGCTATTACCTGATTCAGAAGTATTGCTTACAGTTCTTTCATCTACATTGGTTACTGTACTTCTGTCTTCAACTACACTTTGTTCTGAAGCTTGTTTTGGTTCTGGGTTGACAGTGGCAGTGCTGCTCAGTTGTTCATCTTTAAACTCGGACGATTGCATTTCTTTTGCTAAGCCTATATGACAACAGTGTGTTATATTCGTGAAAACGGTAAAAAAGTTTCATGTGAAGAAGCGGCTTGAGCTGGAGGGAGAGGGGCGTGGTAAGAGGGGAAGTGGTTCGCACGAATTCAGAAACATTTACCTGCTCCAATGGAATGGGGAGCATGAATTCGTTTTTCTCATAAAACCGACCCCAAAAGGCATGAATTCAACAACTTTAGGGGAGGAGTCGTTATGAGCAACACCCACGTCAAAGACAGCTCAATTCTATTAGTAAGGATCTGTAGATAAAAAATTTAAAGGTTATATACAAGCAAATCCCATATCAGTTATTTTTGTTTAAAATTTCGTTCACTACAAGCCAAACGCATAAGTTTCTAAATTAAAATGAAATGAATCATGAAAATCCAAGGGCGCTTAATTTTTTCAAACATTTAATATACAGTACAACTGATGAAAAATATCTATATACATTTATCTTATTTTCTTTGTAATTATGTTCATTGACACAATAATAATAATAACAACAAACAACTAATAAAGAAAATATTAAGGCCTCTGAGGCATTACCTGTTTAAGAGTTCCTACACATTACTGTATATTGAAAAAATTAAATTTAAGCTTAAGTAACATGAATCATAAAATTACATAATTGAAAAAACAATTTATGCTTTCTAAAATACAATATACATAAATGTTGATGAACTATTCTGTTTAATAAATAACTACCAACAATAAAATATATTTCTAAAAATGACTAAATTGCCTGATTAAAAAAATACTTTCCAGACTATACTAGTATTTCTTTCATATATTAAGTAGGTAATTGTTAAGGTCAATATTAAAATAATGATAAAATCAGAAAATCTGTCAAAATTCAATTCTTGTTGGGCCAATAGCCAAGCGGAACTATTTGAAAAAAAAAACACACTTAAACTACTTAGTTATAATTGTAATTTTTTGTATATTCTTGTTGCACCTTTTTATTTGCATTCTCTTGTCATCTGGTTACTAAGCAAATCATTAAAATCATAATATTACTTTGTAAAGTTTGTATATTGTTGGAAATGTATACATATATATATATATATATATATATATATATATATATATATAAACTTATTATTTTGATTGAAAATTTAAAAATATAAATAAAAATTTTTCCCTAGAAATTAAAAAAATACGAACTGAACATAATAAACAAAACTAATATATGTTCAATTGGCCAAATACACCATCACCGTTACCAAAATTAACATTTAGATTTGCCGACTATTCCTTAGAAAGTGTCATTAATTAATAGCCCAATGACAAATGAACAGCCGGTGGTTATCAGCTGATTCTTCTCAAAACGTATTATGACTCTGATTGGGATCGAACTGAGAACCTTTAGCACAAGAAGCTGGCATTGAACCAATTACACTACCGACCAATTTAAATTAAGATCCATTAAACTAATTCAGTCAATAGTAATATTTAAATGAATAAAATTTAATAAAATAAGGAAACAAAAAAAATACTTACTAGCAGCAATGATAGTGAGACCAATTATGATTCCTCCTTGCATGACGTTCACCAATAGTCCAAACACTTGACATACGAATAGATATTTAAAAAAAAGTAAGCACCGTCTTGTAGATTAGAAGCACAGTTAAGACAATTTCACTTTATCCCAGTAAAAGATTTACAAATATTTATTTTGAGTCATTGTGGTCATTGGTGTTATCACCATAAATTGAAGAGTAAACAGTTTCCTCTGATGAGGCCAGAGACAGGGTTATCAAGTTTATTGAAATAATGGACGAGAATGTTAGTAGTAATTACACTTTAATTGGCCTCAACTTTGTAAAATTGCTTGAAAATCCAGCTCTATAGCATTGTACACAAAATTTCAGTCCCACGCACGATTCCTTATTATTAAAATAACAGTAATTATTTTTATCAGAACTGTTAGTTTTGTAATGTATAAATACGCAACACAGACGATTCTAAAAATTCTCAGGAAAGTGCAAAGGTTCGATTGAAAATCTGTTGTGGATATATCCACTTGATATTCGATTCCAAATACCAATTTGGTACGGTGAATCCCTATAAAAATTAATGATCGAGAAATCTGTAGTACAACACTTCTAACTCGTCCAGATTACCCAGAAATCTAAAGACCCATCCCATGACAACAATTTGTAGACACACGCCCAGTGGCCCTCATATGATTAACTAGTATGCAGGGGCAGTATCAGTGAACATATAAGTACGTAGAGTGGGTATTAGGGTCATTAACACTCATCAAGAGTGTACGAACGGTGTGTGGGAGGGCCTTTACTACTTAATTTATGTGTACGTAAGAGGGCTAAAACTAAACGTGTATGTATGTAAGGTGGGTGAGAGGGCCATCTTGTATTTTAATGTGTTTTTACGTAGAGTGAATGCGAGAGCCAAAAACGCTGAAAATAAGTGTACGACCATCGAGAGTGTAAGTACGGAGCGTGGGAGGGTTAATACCACCTTAATTTCCTATTCATGACTTCAAGCAATATACACATGGCCACTGACCCTCATTTAATTACCTAGTAAGTAGTTACCCTTAATGTCCTCCTCATGACTTCAAGCAATTTACACATGCCCAGTGACCCTCATTTGATTACATAGTAGGCAGTTACCCTTAATGTCCTCCTCATGACTTCAAGCAATATACACATGGCCACTGACCCTCATTTAATTACCTAGTAAGTAGTTACCCTTAATGTCCTCCTCATGACTTCAAGCAATTTACACATGCCCAGTGACCCTTATTTCATTACATAGTAGGCAGTTACCCTTAATGTCCTCCTCATGACTTCAAGCAATTTACACATGCCCAGTGACCCTCATTTGATTACATAGTAGGCAGTTACCCTTAATGTCCTCCTCATGACTTCAAGCAATTTACACATGCCCAGTGACCCTCATTTGATTACATAGTAGGCAGTTACCCTTAATGTCCTCCTCATGATGTCAAGCAATAGACACACACCCAGTGACCCTCATTTGATTACCTAGTAGGCAGTTACCCTTAATGTCCTCCTCATGATGTCAAGCAATAGACACACACCCAGTGACCCTCATTTGATTACCTAGTAGGCAGTTACCCTTAATGTCCTCCTCATGATGTCAAGCAATAGACACACACCCAGTGACCCTCATTTGATTACCTAGTAGGCAGTTATCCTTAATGTCCTCCTCATGATGTCAAGCAATAGACACAAGCTCAGTGACCCTCAGTTGATTACCTAGTAGGCAGTTACCCTTAACGTCCTCCTCATGATGTCAAGCAATAGACACATGCCCAGTGACCATCATATGATTAATTAGTATGAAAACAAGTGAGTTGTGATAGAGATGTAGATCGCTGTCGATGCCAACAGCACGTAGTGTACGCTGCTTATTTGAGCTTAGGTTGCTTGAGTGTGATGGATTTTCATCTTTGAAATTGGTTATAATTTTGTTTCCAATGTTATTTGACCCGAGTTTGGCAGTGATGAAATGTCACTAATTGATGAACAGTTATTAAATCCATATAAAAGGTGATTTTTAGTGCACAAAATAGACAAAAAGAGGCGTAGGGGAGGGGACTTGGGTGGGCCATTCACAGTGTAGCAGCCTGCTGAGCTGTGAGGAGGCATTCATGTAAAATCAAACTAGTTTGATTCTAAGAATCATCTATATATTCAGTGCGGGTTGGTTGAGAAGGCCAACAGCACTGTACACGTGTGGGTTGGGTGAGAACGTCAACAGCACTGTACATATGAGGATTGGTTCAGAAGGCCAAAAGCACTGAACATATGTGGGTGGGTTGAGAAGACCATCATCACTGTACATGTGAGGGTTGGGTGGGAAAGCGAGTAGAACTGTGCATCGTGTGGGTTTGTTGAGAAGCCAACAGCACTGTACATGTGAGGGTTGAGTGGGATAGCGAGTAGAACTGTGCATGTGTGGGGTTTGTTGAGAAAAGCCAACAGCACTGTACATGTGAGGGTTGTGTGGGAAAGCCAGTAGAACTGTGCATGTGTGGTTTTTTGAGAACGCAACAGCATGTACATATAGGATTGGTTGAGAAGGCCCAAAAGCACGTACATAAAAGGGTTGGATGGGAAACCCAGTAAAAACTGTACATGTGGGGGTTGGTTTTGAAGGCCAAACAGCACGGAAGTGAGGGTTAGGAGAAGGGCTATTGCACATTATATGTTTGGTTGTTTAAGAGGGGAAAAAACCCTGTTAAAGTCAATTTAAATTTTAATTTTTTTTGCCCCTCCCCCCAATCATTTTTTCCAGCAATTAGTTTAAAGTACACAATATTATTATAATCAACCTTTTTTGGGTAAAAAATATTTATTATTACTGAATAAAAACACAGTTTTAAATCTGCAGTTTACCTTTAATTTTATAGAAAAAAAAACCATCAACTGGCAATCTTCCTTTTCCAGTAGTATTTAAAAATCATGTCATGTCTTTAAGAAGTTAAAATTTTAAATTTGCTATGGGCAAGCAAAAACACAGCTATTTTCGTCGTGTGGCGGCCCATAAAAATAAGAAACAAAAAAATACAACAAATTAAATACAGTTCTAGTTGAGAAGTATAATTATTATGGTTTTTTTCGCCAAAAAAGACTAAGATTCACATTGCACTGTTCCTTTTGACTAGTTCTTCTTCCTTTAGTACTATTATATCGTCAAAAGGAGCAAAAGGGCATTAGTAGTGAAGCAAATGTCTATAAAATGTAATAAGCGCTCAGCCCCGAGTAAAGGCTGGGGAAGAGCGGGAGATAGTCATGCACTCTCCACACACACGATTTCATGGGAGATTTTCCGACGATCTATGGCCACTGTTTGAATAGCTTTTCAATCTCTGTCCCAGAAAGAATTTTTACATCAGCCTGGACTTCCTATACGAGAAAAGATTTGTATTTCATAAGGAAGCCTGTCTTGAAACGGTCTGCAAGGTTTCATCGTGGCCGTGGTTGTGTATTTGTTAAAATTTGTGCAAGGTATCAAGTATAGATCAAGTTATGATCCTATTGCAGACTTGAGTGAAGTCACATAAAAGAGGACAGACGGGGTGAATTGAAGTGTATTAAAATTATTTTTGGGACTGAGGGCAAAACCCAATTTTTTTTTTTTTTTTTTTTTAATAGTCTATTTTTAAATTTTCGTTTAGTTGCACATAAGGAAATGAGAAAAGGTGACCTGGTTTTGGGGGTGATGCGGACCCATAAAGGCATATTTAAAAATAGCAATAATTTAAATTTTTGTTTTTTACTTTTCTTTATTTATGTTTTCCTTTGTTTTCGGAAACTGTCTTTTTTGGGGTTATAAAAACCTACTCAGATTATTCTCAAATATGAGATTGCCGTAACGAGTTTGGGTTTTTAAGGCTAAAATTTGAAAATAGGGGGCACATTTTTGTAATCCAATACTTGGGAACAAAGTGCTGAGGAATTTAAAGGATGTTTCTCTGTTCGGTCTTTTTAAATGCTTCGGTTACTACCCGTGGGATACTACTATCTAAATCGGGGATCTGTTTTACGGGTTTTTTTTTACACAGATATCAACTTTTCTTCCCTTTCATAATAATTAAAAAAAGCGTATTTTTTAAAAGGGAAAAAAATTAGGTGTACAGCTCGCTTAAAATAAAAATCTTGTGAACATGAGAACACCCCAAAGGTGACGATTTCCCGACGAATACAAAATACGCTTGGTAAATTTCTAAGAGTCACCCACCAAGTTAAATAAAAAAAAAAAGTATAAAACAATTATTTGCGTAAGTCCTCAACATTTTAAACGTCACGACGTGTATTTAGTAACATTAAATTATTCTTCATAAAGAAAAATTGCCCCCCTCATTAATACTTGTCAGTAAAAGCTTAGTTTGCTAGTAGTTGAAAATTTAAAATTTAAATTTAATTAAATGCAATATTAGTTTAATTTAACTAATCAGCCAAACCCTTTTTGATCACAAGTACAACGAAATCTTACCAAGAATACGAAGTAAATAATTAGGTAACAATTTTTTCCAAATTTCAACCAAATTAAAAATCTTCTGGAATACATAAAATACGACATTTCCCTTTTTTTATTTTTATATGACAAATTCGTTAAATTATAATAGCTTATTAATTTTAAAATACCCATAGGAAATATTAATGTGGGGGTAGCGCAATAGGGGGCAGGTCACAAATTTTTAGTTTCCCAAATTTCCCCAATATGTTGTCGTTTTTTTCCCAACAACGATCTGAAATAATTTCCTTCTATCGATCTGTCAATCCCCTGAGGGGGGATAACCCCTCGAAAGTAATGGACCTGTTCGTCACTTTCGAACGGGGGTGGGCAGGAGTAACACTGGAAAATAAATGGGGATTGACAATAGTCATAATGTTACGTAGGGTCCATCCAATGGATCACATACTTAAAGGCCCCCTGACTCATTTTTGGAGGGATTAGCTACAAAAATTGAATAAGTGAGGCAGGCCCAAAATGACTTGTATATTAGTTTTTTAAATCATTGTGAAAGGAGATTAATTTTTTTTTAATCAATAATTTCCTTTTGGCCTTTTAAATCATATATAACATTTTATACATTTTAAACTAATAAACCCGTACCCAATAAAAACCTACCTGTAAAATAATAAATAATTTCCGTAAATAAAAAATAAATTTTTTTTAAAACATAAAATAGCATATTTTTAGCACACATTTTGGAAACTCATACAATTTATATAAATAATTTTCTGTGTACATTTTGGGAATTTTTCCCTTTAGGTTGTTTTTGAACGCGGGAAAGGAAGACCTTTAGCCCACAACCCCGGGAACAAAAAACAGTTTACTAGTACTACATTGAAGATTTCTTATGATTGTAACTTTTGTTATTGAATTTTTTTGGGTTTTTATTTTTAGGTTTAACCCGAATTTAAGCCGAATTGGTAAAATTGTTTAAGCCAGAATTGAAGGGTACCAAATTTGTCCATTGAGCATAAAAACGCATAAATATAAGTTCAAGAAGAATGAAAGTTCAACTGTTATATAGATCCCGGGTTTTTAAATATTGTGCCCCGAGAATTTTACAAAAATTCGCCGGTGGATCGCCCCCGTACGAAAAATTTAAGGGATATGTGGGGGGTGAGAGAGCAGTAAAGGGTAAACGTTCCACCGCTCCACTGCCGTACATAGGGTTTTGTGCTAACTTTCAACATTTTGCTCAACCTACAAAATGTTTTTGTTGTAAAAAATAATTTGTTATAAACCGTTTCCTTTAGTGTTTTTAATCCAAATAAAAATTTATTATTTTTATAGCTAAAATTCATGTTAGTATTTATAAAACCAACCAACGGCCCATTGTTTATGACGAAAAATGAGCTGGCCTTTTGATATGCACAGCCAGCTAAAGTTTCAAATATAAGTGGTATTACCCACCCGCCCACCCTACACGTACAATGGCATTGCCCCACCCACCCACCCATACCGTACAAAAGGTATTGACCCACCCACCCCTCCCATACACGTACGTGATATTGACCCCCCCCGCCCACCCATACACGTACTTTGTATTGACCCACCCGCCCACCCATACACGTAAAAGTGATATTGCCCCACCCGCCCACCCATACACGAAAGTGGTATTGACCCAACCTCCCACCCATACACGTACAAGGGCATTGACCCACCCCCCCACCCAAAACACGTACAAGGTATTGCCCCCACCCACCCACCCATACAGTATAGTGATTTGACGGGAATTAATAGAAGGAAAAGAGTATTCCTCTCTCACTCCACTACCATGCGTTTTTTTGCACCATTTCTTTCAGTATGTTGCGATCTAAGCGACTTACTAAAACTTACTTTGCATAGCGGCTTATAATATAGTCTCGTGTGTTTCTATAGTTTATTTATTTAACATTTATTGATCCATTTTGAAATTCTGGTTTGGAGTGAATTGTGTTAATATAGCTATAAGCCACGAAACATTGTATAAAATTTCATTGTTTTATAAAAGGGACAAACACGAGAGTGTCTTTTTTTTTTTCGAGAGAAAAATGATAAGGGTATTTACCTTAAAAAAAAAACATAAAAATATTCGTACGGTAATGCAAATTTTTTTCTTTCCCTGGACATTTTGAAAATTAAATAAATTAAAAAATTTTTATAAAAAACCCAGATCATTATACAAACAAATAAAACGGTTTTGACCAGCTCGGTTGTCATAAGGACAGAAATCTTCAAAAAAACCTCTAAAAATATATTGTATATATTTTATTATATATATATATTATATATATAAATATATATATAATATATATATAAATTTTTAAATAACATAATGCTTACCCCTTTATCTCTCCAACAAAAAAACCCTTTTCAGATTTACTCTTTTGGGTTAAATCAGCACTCCAAACAAGTCTGCCCCTGTTTTGGGGATGAGCAAAAATACAGTGTGTTCCGAAATAGCAAGACTGAAAAAGTCATTCCCCCCGGGGTTTGCCAAATTTGGGACCCCGAACAGTGCCCCTCGTAGTCACAGGTGGCCAGGTAAGGCTGTCCCGTTTTAAAAGTGGCCGTCCCCCCGTGTAGAGATCCTCTTCAGGCGGGTGTCAAGAGCAAGGTGTTAACGGCTCTGCCTTCAGTTCCGTTAATCTGTAGTCAGTCAGGTTTTTCCCCGTTAGGAAAAAAGCTTTGTAATTGTGTGATTGCTCACGAAGAAAATAAATCTAAAAAGTTTTAATAAAAACTTTTAAATGGGTTTTTTATTTTTTTAAAAAATCTCTGAGAAAAATAAATTTTTATTTTACTGTTATTTAAATTTACTCTGGAGAGTTTAGTTTAAATAAAAATTTTTTATATAAAAAAAAATAATGTTTACTAAATTAAAATACAAATTAATCTTTAAATGTACAAAACAGATAAAAAAATTTCAATTTTAAAAAAAAGTTTTCTATAGGACCATCGATGATACTACCTAACTGGATCGTGCATTCCGTTCTGTGAATGCGGCCGACTCACTGCTCACCTCCCCCAGAGCTTGCTGAGCTAAAAATCCACTTTGAGTGAAATTTTAATTACTTCATACAATAATAAAAACAAAAAAAATATCAGTAATGTGACAAGAAACTCATAAAAAAATAGAGAAAAAAAAATAAAAGTCTACGACGTAATAATTTCGTCACCTAAATTCACAATATCAAAAAAGTGGGTTTAAAAACTTTTTAATTAAAAGAACGAAACGTGGCACCACCATTAAAAAAAAAAACATAATTGCAAGGGTTTTGAAGTTGATTTATATCATCACGCCTTTGGGGTTTTAGCATTCTCAAACCCCCTCTAGTTCCAGCATTTGTTTTAAGATTCTCTAAGTCAAGTTAGGACATTCATTTAAATAAAGCTTTTAAGCAATTGTTCATTGTATTCTATAATCTGCTTCTTACTTTTCAAAAAGGATCGACCGCTTATTGTTAGGGTACAGGTACTGACTAACTGTCTATGATCAGAGTTCTGTCGGGCCCCTTAAAAAGATTATTTCCACGTGTTTTGCCTGATGGAGAGCCAAACGTTGTCGGGGATCCAGTCTCGGCTATGCAAAGGGGCCCCATCGACTCCTTTGTCCTCTAGGGGACCACGCATCTCCACGGGAAAACCTGGAGGTGTTTTTTTTCCCCGAAACAAAAAATCGTACATGGTAATTTTAATAGTATTAATAATATAATAAAAACCCACAAGGTTTGATTTTGAAATATATCTTTAATTTTCGAACATTGAAACTTTCCCATTAAACATTATTAAAATTAAAACATTTCACATTAATTCCCAATTAACTGTGCAGTGTTTTTTTGAAAGATAAAATGTAACAAGTTTCTCTAGAGTCAGATAGGGGGGAAAATGGGGAAATTTGAAGGCATAGTTCTTTACTCGGTCATATTAATCCCAAACATGCTACGGCAATTTTGCTATAACGTGTACCTACTAGAAAAGCCCGGGTGTTACTTTTTGGGGGGTAATCAGGGTCCGGGTTTTTTTGGGAAAAAGAAATGAAGATGAGCTTCCCCATTAGTTGACACGATTGCTAATGGGTTAGGATTTTTTTGTAAAGCTGGGGGGTTCCTTAGTTGTCCTGGTATTGGGCTATTAATAAATAGCACTTTTTTTAAGTTTGTTTACTATTTTTTTTTTCACTTAAATCATTAATGTTTTTAATTTAATTAAATTAATACTTTATAGTTTACTCTTTTTCCATATAATCTCAAAAAATTTTTTTTTTCTAAACAATAAAAAATAGATTTTCCTGTTTGGAATAAAACAATAAAAAAAAGATCTTTTTTTATAGTTAGAGTCAAATTTTTTAAAAAAAAAAAACTCAAAGCTAATATGAAATATAATTCGCTGTAAGCTGAAATAATTTGTAAACCCCAAAAATTTTATTTAAGGGTCTATTTAAGTATTTTCTGTTTTACAGTCAAAAATGTTATCGTATTAATTTAATTTACTTTTAAAACCCTTTTTAGTTTTACTCTATTATTTTTCTTTTTAACCCAAATAAATTAAAAAAAAAAAAAAAAAAATTTTTTTTTAAAGTTTTAAATAAAAAACATAAATAATGATTTTTTGTCTGTTGAATTATATTTTAAATACAAAAATAGACAATATAATGTTTTTAGTAAGAAAAAACATTTCATAGATACCTTAATTTTAATTTAATTTGTTTTTTAAGCATTTATTTTCACTTACAATTTTTTCATTTTATTTAAATTACATTTAACATTTTTTAGTTTTTCCCTTTTCTTGTATTAACCCTAATAAAAAAAAAAAAAAAAAAAAAAAAAAAAAAAAAAATAATAATTCAATTAAACTCCCTAAATTTAAAAAAAAAAAACACAAATAAATGAAAATTTTTCTTTGATTAATTTGTGATTAAAAAAAACAAGTTAATATGTCAATATTTTTAAATTTTTTATAAGTTAAAATATTTATAAATTGTCAATTAAAAGTTCAAATTTGTTTTAAGATTTGCCTTTTATTTATAATCATTAGTGTTTTAGATTAATTACACAAAACTCTTTTTTTTTTTATTTTTTTTTAATATAATCTTTTTTCATTGACATTTAAGTACATTTTAAAAAAATGTTTCAAGACAATTCTTATAACAACATTTAATTGCCATATAATTTGAACAATTTACTTTAAATTCGAAAACACCTTTTTTTTTAAAATTTACATAAGTTATAAAAACTTTTTTTAAATTTTTAAACTTGGAAAATGCTTCAAGTGGCACTTTTTTATCTGATTTTAATATAAATTTTTTTTTTTTAAAAACTATTTTTTTTTAATAACATTTTTTTTCTTTTCACTACCCAGGGTTTTTTAATTATCAGAAGAATCTAAACTGGCGGGCGGAGGGGGTTGGGTTTCTATTTTAGATTTAGGTACTGATTAACGTGCTTTGAACTATAATAATGACAGAACAATCCCGTGAAACATTGACTGTTCAATAAACTTCGGGCATTTTCAACAGAAAAGACAATAACGTGATTTAAAAATTATGCAATCAATATTCGTTGTTATATAAAAATTTTTATTCTTTGTTGATATTGCTTGAATATTTTTGTTGGGTTTATGTTTTTGTTTTTTAGCGAGACAGGAGGACAGCACAAGACTTTTTATTGAACTGGACGGGACGATATTTTTTCTGTAAAACAATTCTTGGAATAAAACGACGGATTATTATTTCCATAAAAATAACTTAGGGGCAATTGTCAGGAAAGTAAAGTGGGGGCCCAAAACTGGGTGGAACTTTAAAATTACAGTTAACGGGCACCCCTTTGTATTCTGGGGGTCTAACCCGAAGTCCCAATGAACTGTAATTTTTCCTATCTGACTGACTGACTATACAACAAAAGCAACAGCACTAACACACGACTCGGGTGTTTATTTAAAAATCGAACTTGATATTCACCAGAAAACTACAACGATCCGAAAAAAAAATTATTTAAATTTACTAACAGTGTAGGGTTTTTTTGCTGGTGTAAGCCCACTCGGGGGGCGGAAACTCAAACATGCCTTGATCATAAATTTAATGGACCACTGGGAGGCATGCCGTCCCCCCCCCCCCCCAAACACGGGGCTGCAACATCAAAAACTGACCATTTTGTGTGGCGTTTTAACACGAAACAAGACACTAAAGTGACAGACTCGACACGGACAACAGCCCACTTACTTTGACTACGAGGGGGGTTTTTGGGGGGACTTATTTGGGCTCAGCTGGGATTTGTCCCTTGCTCTGCAAGATGTTAACGACATTGACTGAGTTTTACGTACTTTGAAATAAAAAAAAATCAGCCACAAACAAAAACGTAAAAAATTTGTTTAAAAAAACTTAAACCTTGGTTAAATGTTAGTTTAATAAATGTATTAACAGAGGGTAAAAAGAGCAAAATTTGATGAAACGCCCTTTTTGATTTGCGCCAGATTAAAAATTTCATCCGTTACGAAACCCTTTAAACACTGAATAAAAAAAAAGCCAAATCCCTGTATTTTAGGAAAAATTTTAAATTCAAAGTAATCCTAAAAAGTTCTGGAAGATAAAAAATAATTATGGTGTTAAGTTGAGGGGGATCCTTTCCAATTAAGCATTTTTTACTGGGTGAAACTTTCCCAAACGGGCGGGGACGGGAGTACCAATTCATTTAAAGATTATTTTGCGGTGTTGGGAAAAGTTAGCGAGCGCGCTGCCTCCCCCCGCCGGGCCGCGGGGTGGACCGACACCGCATACAGAACCAGGATGTGTTTACATTGGGAGCCGGGCACCGAAAGCCCGGTGGGGCGGTATGTCGCCGAGATGCGCGGCAACTCTGCCCCAGGAAATCGATGAAAATTTTCTCCCACAGTTTTTAAAAATTATATAAAACATTTTAAACACACCTTTTTACTCACATTATCAATATTTTTTAAATTCCCGGGGTATTTCCAAATTTATTTAAAAATTTCTAAAGTCATACCACTTTATAAATCTGGCGAAAAATCGACATATAGTAATTTTGGCCCATCCCCTTGCTCAGTACACTTCCAAAGTATTGGAGAATTTTGTAAAAAAAACAATTTCAAGTTACCTGGAGTCAAAAAAATCTACTTTCAAGTCGACAATTTTGGTTTAGAAGTGGTAAGAATCTGCGACGCTTTATTTAGTTAAATAAAAACTAAGAATAACATTAATAAAGGCGAAAAGATTTTGTGGCCCTTCATTTATCTAGCTAAGGCTTTTGATTCAATGACCGGAAAAAAAATTTTTTTAAAAATGCTGAGCTAGGGAAAAATTGGATTACCTTTTAATTGGTTTTAAAAATTATTTAAGTGACCGATGCCAAAAAGGTTTCGATAAATGAATGAAAAGTACACTAAGATTACACTACGGATGTTCAGGGAAGTAACCTCGGCCCCCTTGTTATTTTTAATTTACATAAAAATAATTTTGATAAAATAAATATTACTGGAATCTGTTTTTGTTTGCGGACGATACAGCTGTGCTGTTCCATGCTGAAAACCCGGACCGATTTTTTCAAAAGGGGGCACAAAACTTAACAATAATTAAGCGTGGTTTGATCAAAATGTCCTTACAATGAATTTAAAAAAAAAAAAATGTTTACCCTGCTCTTCGCAAAGGGTCAGAACCCTGCGGAGATGAAGGGTGGTGCACTCTTGCGATGACCCCCCCTAAAGAACACTGGACTGTCAAGTCGTAGAGAGAGTCGACCACTACAAGTACCCGGGGATCATTTTTGATAACCCGCTACGGTGGGAAAAAAATATGATATGTTAAAATCTAAAATAAAAAAGTTCATAAGTTTTTTTAAAAAATTAATACATTTTTAAAAACCATGAAATTAAAACTGATATTTTGCATACTTCAACTATTTTTGAATACGGTATTATTTTTGGGGAGGGGCTTTTAAAACTATGTAAAAACCGTTACTGTTATCAAAAAACTATTTTGAAGACAGGCTTCCGTAAAAAAAAAAAGTTTTCATCCACTTACTTTTTTAGAAACAGGGGTTTTTCACCATAAGACATTATTCATTAAAACTCTTTTAAATTTTTATTTTTTTCACCCATTTAAAATTCTACTCCTATTTCACATAATTTTCAGAACAAAAAATCCTGAATTTTGGTGTCCCAAATCCTTAGAACATTAAACTTAAACAATACAATTCCTTCTACCTTGCAATGTTTTGTACGCAACATACCGAGGGGGTTAAGGGGGCTACTTGGCACCGTCAGTCACATTGTACAAAAAACGGGTCCCCTGCCTGGGTGTTTGGGACCAATTTTGATTACGCGGGGGACCCCTCAAGTCAATCACACCTGACAACACATTACTAGACTTTATTACTTTTCTTTGACCTCATTACTTTTATGCTTTGCTTCCGTAACTATTACAATTTACTTGACTCCATCCAATGGCAAAACAAACCCTCAAGTAACTAAAATATATTTTTTAAAAATTAAAAACTCACGGGACTCACTTACTTTTCTTTATTTTATTAATCTATTTTTATTTTTCACTGTTTTGGAAAATGTCTTCTTTTTTATAATGATTTTTTTTTTTTTAATAGTCAGTACTAAGAATTTTTGTTATTTTTTTTATTTAGTATAGAATAACATTTTTGTAATTTTTTCTAAAAAAAATTATAGCAAATACCTTTCTAAGTTAATTTTTCTGATCAAATTGTATGTAATGTTCATTTGATGTTTTTACGCACAGGCTAAAAAAGACTATTTAAAACTTTATTTTCCATATTTTATTTGTTTAACTTGAACCTTTTAATTAAAAGGGAAATAAATTGATTTTCTTTCTTTCTTTCTTTTTTCACTTTCTAATAAACAGTCGACTTTGTAAGAAGACTACACTCGTTGATCCACACTTGTCACACTCATTTTTCCCCCCAACCACCTTTTTCTCTATTATTGGCGTTTAGTAATAATTAAGAAACACCCCTCCTTTTTTTATAAGGACCTAATAAATGAAAAGGGCCCTGTTTTTAAAAAGGGAAAAAAAATTTTCTTTAGTGGAAAGACCGTGCACCTACAGTTATCTTTTATAAAGGAGATACAATTTTTCCTAATCCTTTCAATAAACATTTTGTGTGGGGGAGTGTTGTAGGATATTTTTAAAAAGAAACAATTAGAGAATTTAAAAAAAAATTTATTAGGAACTATTATCTGATATATAATTTAAAAATTTTTCTTGGGACGTTCATCTTTCAAAGATTTCCCCCCAAAAATGTCAATGTAGCCGGCGAAGTGTTTAATTCCGGGGCGATTCCTGATTCAGAATCATTGGAACGTTGGTTCTAAGAGGGGGGGGGGGGGGTGGAGTGTTCCCCCCATGAAAAACGCCGAACCACGAGTTTCTAATTCAACGATTCGGTTTTTAATAACGACGTTTTGTATCACTTTTAAATTTTATTTGGTAGGTAAGACGTTTAAGTGGACCACAAGTTGTTTATTGCTAGTATTAGATTTTTTTTAAAACGATTTTTAAATTTTAAATTTATGACAATTTAAAATACATATTGATTATTTTTTATTAAAAAATCATAATATCAAATGTATCCTCTGAAATGGGCGTTCCATTATTTTAAAGGATTCACTGTAACCATTATAATAAAAAACACATACCGTCCACTTGAATTAGAAAACATTTATAGCCCCTTGGGCGGGAAAATTTTCATTGTATTGGCAGTCTGCGGCATCGACTTTCCGCGGGGGCAGGGGGGTTTGGGGAAAAAAGCCAACTTCATTTTCAATCTATCCTAACAAAAAACCGTAAAAATTTTTAATTTTTATAACTTTTATTATTTTTGGTATATTTTCTTCATACAAATACATAATATGGGACAAGCTTTTTGGGAAATTCCAAAGACATAACATAAAAATTTTTTCAAATAGCAACAAAAATTGTATTCAAGTCATATTTTTACTTTTTATCTTTCAAATTTTTAAACCCCGTCATACATTTATTATTCACCACTAAAATCATAAATTTGGGCAAATAGAGGGAAAAATGATAGCGAGACTGTAGATAACGAGTGTAGCATTTTTACTAAAAGGGTTGACTGTTCCTTACAAAAAAACTATTTACAAAATATCATGTCTGTGCATCTAATGGACAAAATTTTTTTTTGGAACCTAAACCACTGTTAAAAGGTTATATTTTCAGCTAATTTTTTAAGTCTCAAATCAGTTATCTCCCCAAACAACAAAGGACCCTTTTTAAGGTCGGAGATGAAAAGTCAGAAAGATGATGGGAAGTGTGGGGATCTACTCTCTTTCATACTTTAGTTGGACTACTGTGAGCCATGTGCCCATGATTTCATATGGTACTAAGGGACACCCTGCACGTTCGCGTGCCAACCCCGACGCTCGCTACCTCGTACACCCCCTTCGGCCCCCGCATGTAACATCAATACAAAAATCGGTAGTCTATATTAACTATTAAAACGTAAAAAATTACAATATTACATTTCGGGACGTATCTCACTACACTAATTGCTTTGCCCCTATTTTCCTATTTCAAAAGTGTTTATTTCATTTATTTTTTGTTTAACACTGAAGATTAAAAATCATAGTAAAATATTAAATAGATAATGTCAAACATTCAAAATAGACTGTTTATTTTTTTACAAAACATGTTATTAAATTTTCTAAAATCAACCCCAAAGTTATCCTTATGGACCAAACTTTTAAGGGGCTTTATACCCCCTTTGGGGGTAATTTTTTCAAGATGAAAATACTTTAGTTGTCCTTTTAAGTTCTAAAAAAACAGTGTACAAAATTTTCAGCTCTCTACCTCATGGGAAGTTTTAAATTAGTGAAGGAGTGAGTGAGGGCTTTGCCTTTTTTTATATAGATATATGAACACTCCCATTCTGCACACATTTACAACGTTACTCTGTCATAGACTCAAAATAATTTGGGGTGTAGAGGGGGGGAAAAATGCTCTTTTTCCCCCCCCACAGTTCCCCCCCAGTGGGTGTGAGCTACGAGGGGGACAGTCACGTACAAAATGTATTATACAATGATGGGTAAAATATTTTAACTATGGTTAAACAAATTTAAATTAAATTTTTGGTAGAACTGACGTTACGTAACATTTAAAACCGTGGAATAATTTAATACGACCAATTGATTAAACAACACAATCAATTCAGGTAAGACGGAGAAAGTGGGATCTTTTTTGTTTTGACAGATCCAAACTTATGCAGTGGGCTGCTAAGAACATAGACCGTGTGTGGTGGGGGACAAATCTATCGGGCATCCAGTTCGCAGGCCATCAAAATTGGGCGGATACTACAGAAAAATTTCTTTATTTAAAAATTTTCAGCTTTTGACTTCATAAACAAACGTAAAAATTTTAAAACTGAGTTTTTTTTTTTTGATTTCAGGATAAATTTGAAAAACATATAATTTAAAGATTGGGAAAAGAACATTTTTAACTCGAACTTTAACTGTAAAACAAAGGGATTTTAAACTATAATAAATTTTTTAATTTGTAAAACGTGTACATAATATTGAAGTAGAGTTAAATTGGGTTTGGAAAAAAATCAAATATTCAATCAAAATAAAGCCATATAATTTAACAGTGGGAATTTCTATATCTATATAAGCAAATGACTCATCACCCTCCGAATTCTCAATAACTAAAGCACCCAATGCTGAAATTTGGGTTTTTTGATTTTCTTTTAGGTCGTAGGTCTTGCTAAGAAACTTTTTTTGATTTTTTATTCCTTTTTATAATAATTTTTGAAAATAAAAATTGCCATTTTACAAATGATTATAAAGAAAAAATACCATCTGTAAAAAAAACACATGTTTTTACTATTATAAAATTTAAAAACAAAATATAATAAAGGAAATTTTCTAAAGAGTTGATGGAAATTTTAAATTTTAGTAATCATCTGAAAGTTATTATATTTTGTTTCCTACAGCTGAGATTTAATGTTTTGTGAATGTGCAAGGGTTTTTTTTTGGTTTTGTTCGGAAAGTGTAGTATCAGTAATGTTTTTTTTTAGAATTAAAAAATTTTTAACAAAAACTGTTTAATGAGTGAAGAGATGAAGAAATATTTTTTTAATGGGGGTACGGTTCCGACCGATTGTTAAGAGCCCCGGGAGGCGCTTGCCTATTTTTTCGTTGGGATTTCTGATCTACGGGGATTTATAAAGGGCTGCACAAATACGGGCCACATTTTTAAAACATGTATCTATAAATGGCAAAGGGTACGGAAATTTACTGAGATGCATCTGGAGTCCCATATTTAACGACTGGGGTACATTGTGAAATGTCCCGGCCATACACCTTTTAAAACTTGCGAGCTAAGGCGGGGGGGAGATATTCCCATTTGTTAAAAGTATTCCAAAATGGCATCCTTTGTGCTGAAAATTTTAGGAGGGCCCTTCAAGAATCAAACCCAGTTCGGTTCACGGGGGATCCAAAACGTGGGCCCCCTAGACGTTTTTATTCCTTTTCACAAAAGTCCGACAATTGGGAAATTTGGGCTCAACAACCGACTATCAATGATCCAATTTAATGTAAACCCAATTCTTCGGCTTTTGGCCCCGCCCGACGAAATTTTACATCTTAAATCCGTTACAGGGTGAAAAAGGACAAAAACGAGAAAAAAAATTTTAAACTCAAAAAAGATCAAAACAATTAAAGGGAAGCTAATACAAATTTTGTAAAAAAAAACCCCATTGTAAATAGAAATCAGTTAAAAAGTATGCAGCTAAAACCCGATATAAATAGAAAGGCACTGAAAAATAAAGCATAATAATCCCGATGTACACAAAAGGGAGTTGAAAAGTATGCGCAACCTTGGACTAATAAGCAATGAGCGGGTTTTATATGACCTTGACTAAATTTTTTAAGACAAGGTTGTTACTCCCCGATTAGATTCCCCGTGAAAGGTGCTCTGCGCTTTAAATGGAAAAGATAGGCACCTGGAATGTGCTGCAAAAAAAAGGAAAAGTCCAGCCCCGCCGTTTTAGCCCTACCCCGGGCCCCTTACAATTCCTCACTATCAATCCCAAGGGGAGCATTTTCTTTCTTCTGCCCAAAAAAACAATGGGTGCTTCCCAAAAGACTTTTTTTGGAGGCAAAGTGTAAAGGAAGGTTTCTTTAAGCCAACATTTAAGGTGCAAGGGCAGGTATACCACAGAATAGGGTGCCCATTGCCAGAACCTAACAGCAGCCATAATTTCCCAGATTTTTTTTTTGGTGATGATGACACCCAGAGGACATACCGTGGTATATACAAAGGTGTCAATGCTTAAAATGTTTAACCCCAAATGCAAAAACTGCTCCAGAACAAACAAATAATTCTGGATTTTAAAGTTGCAGTTGATTTTATTCCCCAGGACCAGAAGGATTTCCCAAATGTTAATTTAAAACCAATAAAAAAACCTTTTGGGGGAAACAGAGGCCCAATAATGCCCCCCCGAAAAAAAAATTGCAGTTTTCATGTTGGCCAAAACTTCGAGAAGAGAGACTTGTTATCAAAAGCAAGACAACAGTTTGTGCGGATCGCGAGATGCACCGTCCTATGACCTCCCAATACCCCTTTTATTTCTCCGTGGAGAAGATGGTACAAATCAATATACCCCCCGCATATCCAAGCCCCAAAACTCCTCCAAGAAGACCGTATCTGCGGCTGATTTTTTTAGTCAGTATAATGGGGCGTAATGGCAGCAATGCTACATACTGTTTTTTCCTTAACCTCTTAAAAAACCAATTTTTGGTAGACATTATGCAAAGACGAGACTGAAAAAACTTAAAGGGTTCGTTTTAATCAAACAAAGTTTAAGAAGTGATGAGTATGTGCACCTAAACATGACAAAAACGGTATACAGTTATCAGTCTTGGCAAGATGATTGTCCCCCATCACTTTCATGGAGGTGCCCCTATATGATGAAGCGAACACAAATCTATGACATAGTCCCATTTTGGGCGGCCAGATTTGTTTTTTACATTTACCTGTGATTCCAAAATGGCTAACCGAAATGTATTGAGACAAGGACAACAGTCCACCATAACATACAAAAAAGCAAGGGTCTTTTATATTAAGGTTAAGCAAATGTTAAGCTCCTTATAAAGGGTTATCTTTTGGCGTTACCAGGTGTCACATTAACAATTGAATGGCAAAAAAGGACTACCCACGTTCATATCCTACTTGGCTGGGGAGAAAAAAAAGCCAAAAAAAATAGATAAAATAATAAGAGCTGAAAAACCCCGATCCCAATTTAGACCAAACCCCCCCATATATTTTCAAAACAAAAAATGATTTACGGCCCCTTGGACTTCTCAACAGGACCCCCACCTTGCTGATTGAGGAGGCCCGCTCCAAAAATACCCCCCCCCATTTTGAAGGAAACTCAAATTTGGTGAGGGTGGGTTTTTTCCCTTTTTTCGCAGGGCGTCCCCCCGGAGATGGTGGTTTCACCGTTAACATAAGGGGTATGACTCGACAACGGTGGGTGGTGCATACAATCCTGTCCCGTCTCGGCCCACGGGGACACTTAATGTTGATACTGTAATTCAGTTCAATCAATTAATACATTGCAAAACTCAACAAACCTTACCAGGCAGCGTCACCGTGGAAGATTTGGAAAGGGGGGCGAGGTACAGGCAGGACGATACATCAGCAGTTGAGGACCGGGCATTCTCTGTTTTCCCCAACACGAGAGGGTTTTCCCCCTGTTACACATCCGTACATCTAGAAAACGGTCAAGGTTTATTTTACTACAGACAATCTCCTTCAGAAAATAAATAATCCCCCTATACAACCCTTTTGGCCTTTTTGATTATCAAAGTTTTTGCTTTTCAAAAAACCCTTTGTATGTGGAGGTCCCCCAAATTATTCCTTTGGGAAAAACAACAATTCTGCAGGAGGAAACAAAAGGTAAAAGCCCGGTCGTTTATCCGGGGGTGAAAGAGATCAAGTTTTGGGCAGAGTATACACTGTTCATCCGGGGAAAAACTGATGCTATATTTACCCTCCTAATACATAAAGTCCGGGCCCCACATAATTTATTTCCCCAAAAATGGGAAGGGTAGTATATCCAACATTTCAGGAAAATGTAAAAATTCCGGGGTTGCTGGAAAAACAAGGTACGGGGGCCGTACTCTCGAAAAAAGCCTCCCTTTCTGACTCTCCCAAACCCAAAATCCGAGAATTTTTTGCCATCAGCTGGTTTTTTGCCAAGTAGAGATTCTCAAAAAATTTTGGCGAAATATCGAACCACTTGCAAAGAAATTTAAAAGGCAAAAAGGCGAGAGTTGGCGGAAATAAAAAAATTTTTTTTTAAGTGACATTTTTTACAATAAATGTCTTCACTTTTGAGGTTTATTATAACCAGTCGGGGGAAAAAAACTTTTACAATGTGGACTTCCTCACCTTCCCGAGAGCCAAAAACTGTTGTTATAAACCGTAAGTCCTTAATGAACTTTTTTAATATAAGCACATATTCTAAGCAATCTGAAATGTTCCCAAAATTAAATAAAGAACGAGGGAAGCAACAATTTAATCATTCATACATTTTTCTGATTCCGGGCAGTTTTTTTTTTCCGCGCCCTGGTGGAAATGGAAAAAACATTTTTAATAAATTATTACTGGGGCCCGAATTAGGGTCCAAAGGGGGCTTGCCATTCCGTTGGGTTCGCGGCAGCAGCTACGTTATTGAAGGAGGGGGGACAGCAACTCTACTTTCAATTGCCTTAAATTTTTAATCATGCTGAGTCACCCAATGCAACATCTCCAAGCAGAGGGAAAAGGCACAGTGCTCCGAGAAGCAAAATTTATCGTGTGGGATGAATGCACCATGGCTCATAAGGAGGCATTGAGGCTTTAAAATACGATCCAAAATATTAAAACAGCAACCCCCCCCAAGGTGGAGTTACAGTCTTTTGTCAGGTGACTTCAGACAGCCTTACCTTTGTGCCAAAAGGGAAACTGAAGATGAAGTAAATGCCCGTCTTAAATCACTTTCTTAAGCCCCAATTCAAAGTGGGTGTCCCTTTAAAGTTAACAGAGATTCACCTACCAGTGACTTGAAAGGCAGAGGGATTTTCAAACTTATTGCTTTAAATTGCGACGGCCGTTTTTTGGAAGATGAGGGAAAAAAATATTCCTGACAACCTCTGCATTTTTGGGGAGAAGACCATTAGTTTGACAGACAGAATATACCCTAACAATAACTAGCGGAGTGAATTTTGTTTTTGTGGCTTAAAGAAAAAGCAATCTTACCCAAAAATGAGTCAGCCCAACGCATAAAAATTTATGTTGGAAAAGTGCCAACTAAGGTTTTTAACGGAAAACTGTTTTATCTGTTTTGGACGCTGAAATGCCGTTAATTTTCCCCTTAGAGCTTGCTACTCTAGAACCCCCTGGAATACCCCACACATTTTTCAGCCTCAAAATAGGTCCCAAAATTCTGTTGCGCAACTAAACCCTCCAAAACTTGTAACGGTACCCAAAGGTTCAAGGAAGTTCTACACAAACATATCAAATTGAAGCCACGATTTTCCAGGCATTTGTCAAAGGAGAAACTGTCTTCACCCCCGGGCCCTCCACCCATCAGATTACACTTTGAGTTAAAAAGTCTGCGTTTCCCCTCAAATTGGAAAAACAAACTAAAAATAAAGCACAGGGACAGAGTTTTTAAACTGGCTGGGTGGATCTCAGGAATCGGGTTTTTCTCATGGAAAGCTTTAGTCGCGTGTTCTAGGGGGTTTGTTCCCCCCGACAAACCCGGTCATCCTTAGCCCTGCGGGGAAAAACCAAGAAAGTTGTGTACAGGGGGTTCTAAAAACCTAATCTGAGGAAACAATTTATAAACTTTTTTTAAATTCAACATCATTGTTGACCTTTCTGATTCTATGATTTTGTATTTGCTCTTAATTTTTTAATCTGATTTAAACTATTAAAAGGTTTTTTAAGCCAACAACATTCAGTAACAAAGAAATTTACTACAATTTTTCCTTTTTGAAGCACGGGTACAGTATTTTTTATAATTATACCCAAACAATATATTTAAATTGGGACACTTCAACAAAAACATTTTTTTATATAAAACAATCATGGGTAGAAAAAGGGATAACAGAGAATTGTATGTGCTTGTTGTAAAAGTGGTAATAAAACGATGAGGGATAAGCTGTGATGGTGGGTGTACCGTTGGGTTTCCACCGTAATTGTATAAAAAAATTACAAAAGCAAGTTACAAAGTTAACGCAAAAAATTTTTTGAAGTGGAAGTGTAGCCGTCAGATTGTAAGCCCGAAAATCTCCTACCCTAACTGATCTGTCAAATAAAAGTTCACTTATATTGGATAGAATGTCTAACTTGGCAACCAAGGATGAATTCAAGGCAGTCACAGATGGCATTTCTCAACTGAGTCAAAAGGTCGTAGAGTTAACTGAGAAACTGTCGGATATCGAGCCCCGTTTAACTACAGCGGAAGAAAGTATTTTTAAAGTTCAGGCCGATGTGCAGAAATTGATGGAAAACCCGCCTATGAACAATGAGGAAGATTTGATAGCTGAGATTTCAGATCGCTCAAGGAGGCTTCACAACGTCATTCTATACAATGTACCTGAAAGCACAAAAACACTCCCTAATGATAAAAAAATTGAAGATCTAAATATTATAACTAAAATATACTCAGCCCTAAAGGTAACGCTACCCAATCAAGTTTCATACTTCAGAATAGGAAAATCTAGAGATAGATGCCGCCCTCTTAAACTTATATTCAAAACTCAGGAAGATGCACTTAACTTATTAAAGAATTTCTCATCTGAAGATATAGCGAAGGCGTATGAAGAGCTGAGTGAGATCTATATTTCTCGTGATAGGACGCAGAAGGAGAGGCATTATCTTAACGAACTTAGAAAAGAACTTGAAGCTAGAACCAAAGGCGGAGATAACAACTTAACAATTAAATATATTAATAATATTCCAAAAATTGTCCAGAAGGTCCAAAAAAACTAGTTAACTTGGCCAGGAGATCAAAATGTCTTGAGTGCTTGTTATTTTACTGTGTATCTATTTATTTATTACTTCTATTTATTATTGTTATTTTTTTACTGTTCTTATTAATGTTATGTTTTTCCTGTTATTTTATTACTTCCATTTATTAATGTTATTTATTACTCTTATTTATCCTGTTATATTATTACTTCCATTTATTACTGTTATTATTTCTGTTATTTATTACTGTATTTATTACTGTTTGTCCAAATTGTTTTCTTGACTTTATATTATCTTAAACCACATTGAACGTTTACCATCAAAGTTTCTCATAGTAATTGGTTATATAATATTATACGTTATTTATAAGTATCAAATTGTAAATGGTTATTACCGTTAAATAAATAAATAAATAAATAAATAAACAGTTTAACTTTTTTCCAATTAATATATAAAGTAGTAATGTTTAGTTAACAATAAAAAGCTATAATAAAATTAATAATTACTTGATGAATGTATCGATCTTAGCGTGTGTTTTAATTTTAACATTATTTTTTTTAGATTATTTTTAGACAGTACAAGTAAACGTCACACAACACAAATGTATTACAATATAAGCACAAAATGCACAAATATACTACAATACAAGCACAAAATGCACAAATATTATGGTGATCGATTTCGCTGAACCACGCTCACCTTCCTCAGACCAGAGGGATTCACAAAAGAATGGAAAATGGTGTTCAACAACTCAATTTATAGGCCTATGATCACGTGACCCCATTAGCTGGAATCGTCAAAATGGCGGCTGCTGTGATATTATTGGTTAATTCCTATTGTCTGTTACTTCTCTTCTTTTATTCGCTGAAAATACATTATTAAAAGCTGTATTATAAGCTGTATTAAAAGCTACTGATAAATTGATAAATTTTAAGACTTGTAATACTATGTCCAACATTTTACACCCGAATATTGAAAGTGAAAAATAAATTTAATAATTCAGGAATATATAGGATTAACTGTAATGATTGTAATATGTTTTACATAGGTCACACTGTAAATTTTAGCAAAAGATATAAAAACCATGTCTCTGCTTTTAAAAATAATAAACCTGAAAGATCTAATGTAGCTAAACACCTTCTGAATTGTACCCACAGTTTGAATAAAATAGATGAAAATGTAGATATTCTAAAATTTTGTAAGAAGGGTCGTAACATGAATGCTTGGGAAGAGTTATTTATTTTTAAAGAAAAATGTAAGGATCGTGATAAATTAATGAATGAACAGGTTAATTTTGATTCCGAAATAGTTTTTAATAATGTATTTTCAGCGAATAAAAGAAGAGAAGTAACAGACAATAGGAATTAACCAATAATATCACAGCAGCTGCCATTTTGACGATTCCAGCCAATGGGGTCACGTGATCATAAAGGCCTATAAATTGAGTTGTTGAACACCGTTTTCCATTCTTTTGTGAATCCCTCTGGTCTGAGGAAGGTGAGCGTGGTTCACCGAAATCGATCACCATAATATTTGTGCATTTTGTACTTGTATTGTAGT